>CAKNWU010136466.1:5288-30551 GCA_932072015.1 Andricus quercustozae | reverse complement strand
GCCCTTTTAATTCCGAGCGTTACGAAACACTATAAGGGCCTGATAGGATTAGCTTATCCGGACCTTAAATATAATACGGCAACCATTTCAGGACCCGGTACTGCCCGGATTTACATTTCTGCACGGGAATTGTCGTTTGACTTTGCTAACATAACATCATACAATGAAGAAATAAAATGATCTATTTTAGGATCCATGAACATAAATATATACAATTTAAAATTAATTTTTGAATTGAAAAAAAATATGGATAGTGAATAAAAGGGAACCACGTGTGGGATAATATGCATGCGCTACTAAACTATTCTCTGGTTAAGTGTTGAAGTAATCAAAGTGGAAATTACGTACAAGAACCCAATTTAAATGTAAACGCAAAAATTTAATGAAAAGTTTAAAATTTTGAAAATCTATCTAAAATATAAAATTTCACATCTATGCCTTAATTGCTCAACTTCACACCTATATTATTTACAAAGCTCAACAAAAATTTGTGTAGATGTAGTGTCATCAGGTATCTGATTCCTTAGCTTTTACTTAAAAAACCGTACCTGGTACTATAAAGTTTATATACGCAGATTTAAGGATTACAATAATTTACCACAAGCCAAGACCTTTTTGCAATAATTGGCACTAACCGATACAAATTTAAATAGCTTTTAGTACAAAAATTATTTTCTTTGCGGATGATTTCACAAAACATCTATTTAATTATCTTACTTAGAGATCCTCAAAGGAGAGTTGAGACACTGGTTACTTCAATTCTGATTGGTACCGCTGTACCGGAACTAGTTGAACTTTTACGAATTTTGATTGGCTTGAGTTGGGGCCATTTTCAAATCACAATATTATTTGCAAGAGGATTTAATACAGAATAGACACAACACTCAAACAAGAACATTATGAATGATTGGAAAGGTTAGTTATTAAGGTTAGGAATTAATA
This sequence comes from Andricus quercustozae, assembly GCA_932072015.1. Lineage (NCBI taxonomy): Eukaryota > Metazoa > Arthropoda > Insecta > Hymenoptera > Cynipidae > Andricus > Andricus quercustozae. The sequence continues at coordinate 29,609 of CAKNWU010136466.1, read as the reverse complement.
ATATTTACTTTGAAACACATATATTACAAAATTTTCATAACTAAAATAATTAATAAAAAATAGCACTGTTCATAGTCTTCACGCACTGTGAAAATGGCAGAGTTCCGGTACAGCGGCGACCACTGGAGAAGGAAACGTGTCTCAACTCTCCCTAGAGGATCTCTAATTCTACTAAACGGTGTTTTGCTAATTTCGTGTTCTGGGAATGTGTGGAATTATTTTGTAGGTTGCCTTCACAGTGTCTTCAATGTCGATTATATAGCTGAGAAATTGCTATAACCAATCGTTTTTTGTTAGTAAGATACGATATTTTTACCCAAAATGTAAAATGTCGCATACCTTCAGATATGCCGGAAAATAATGTTGCGAGGACTGTGCACTCGGAACATTATCCGAATTACTGTGATGGTATTTTGCTTCCGTTATCTACAAGATTCCACGAGATTTCACAGCAGGTATTAAAATTCTGTGGGGCTTGAGGACTCTACTTAGAGTTTTGATTAATTGTACGTGGTCGTTCACGTATTGCGGACAGAATAATGTAACCACATACCGGTATTAATCACATTTAAACCGACGCGTAATGCGCTTCGTTGCGTGAGGTTGCGGAAGGAAAGAAAGGAACAGGTGTTTAAGAGCTTAACAATAAGAAATTTTCTGTTTACATGTCCTTCAGGAATGTTTTATGGCGACCTTTCTGTCAAACAGATTTCTGTCTAAAATGTACACAATTCCATCCAGAAATTACCTCATTTTCGTGTTTAAAGTTACGCGTTATGATGATACAATTTCGAATTAGAAGCTTTCGAAATTAAAATAAAAGAATTTTCAACATCAATCATTCGTGAGTGAACACACTGTGAATTCAGTATGTGCGAATGTTAAAGACGAGTGCCTATTCTTGGAGCACTTTCGAGCCAAGATTTCTTTTACTTTTCAACGCAAAAGTGTAGTACTCTATTTGGATACCCATGATAAGAAAACTATATCGGCGAATTTTTACGTTTGCCCTCTGAGCTGTGCGTTCAAATGGTGATAAAAATAAAATAGGAAAGGAAACGTTTTGCTGATTTGCTTTTCCTACATATACTCTTGTATCCAATAGTATCAAATCACTGTTTTTCGTTTATTTTTATAATTGAAAGAATTAACAAAAGTTGATCTTTTAATATGTTTTTTGTCAATTATAGTATCTAAGCAAATAAAACATTAGAATTAATTGAAATATTGTCGTAATATTAACGTACAATTTTATAAACTAGTTCATAATCAACTTAAATATACTTCAGTTGAAAAAATTATACGACGTTCACCAAAATGAGGTAAAACGGACTATAGCGGAGTGAAGCAGGCCACCTGAAAATTGAAATTTCATGGGTGGCCTGCTTTACATAATTTTATGTATAATATTTTTTTTGCTTCCACAATAGAATTATTAAGGATTATCATTTGAAAGTTGGCGCATCAAAGATGCTTAAGAATTTACAACTTGTCTGTGGTAACAAATTAATGCTTCTTCTGCACTTCCGAACGATCCATTTATTCTACATCTTGGGAATTTTTTGACGTAAAAATCTTTTTCAATATTTAAATACATCTTAACATTTGTTCTTTCATGATTTTCTTTCATCTGCTATCAGTCGCTTGTCTTTTTTATTACTCGTCGTTTTAGTTTAAAATAAGAAAGATGATAAATGTTGTTTCCTGCCTGCAGACGGCCATGCATAAGTAAGTAGAATATTTGAGAAGCTACTTTTTATCCTAATAGTACAACTGTTCTATAATTCATATTGCATCGTATTGCAATACCTAGGCGTGTCCCAAGATTTTCCATAAAAGCATCACGAGGTAGCTAAAGCCAAGAAAAATTCAAGCGTTTGTGGAAGCGTAGAAACGACGAGTAGTCAGAGAGAGTAAAAGCAAAGAACAAACGTCAACTATATAAACAGAATAAGTACATCAAGCATGTTCAGGAGTGGAAGGTTTTAATTAATATAAAATTTTCTTAACAATTGCTGCAATAGAAAATGATACGAAGTGTGTACGATGTAGCGTACCACTTGTAATACTTGGAAATGAAAACGTTTGTATAATGCAAATATTTCATCTACATTAGTAAAATTCATGTAAATTCACTGAAACTATATGAACTTCAATACAATTTAAAGGCATTAAATAATTTCTAAATTATGAGAATGAAAACTGAATAAAGAATAAAGATCATATAGATTGAGCGAGCCTTGGGCGCGCGTCTGTCGGATCTCTCGCTACGCGCTCGGATATTTATTGTTTGCACTTGGAATGCTTGATTAAAACTTTATCAAAAACATCTCATTTAGATCCCAGTATTTGTATGTACCTTTACAATCTGAATTTTCTACGTGATTAAGTGTGTGTAGTTAAAAATTAAATTGCTCAAAGCTCTATAGGCTTTGAGGTACACATTCTCATCGTGACACTCGCGCTACGCGGTCGATTTCTAATACTTTCTCCATTAAAAATGATAACAATGTAAAAAATTATAACAAATTTGTATCTCTTTTTTCGGTGAACAATTTTTGTCTATTAATTTTTTTTCGTACCCTTTGTTGTTTTTCCACAAATCTTTCATTTTTATTTTTAATGTTGTTTTTTACGATTAAAACCAAAACTACGCGACCTATCAAAAAGTGATTTATAACAAATTTGTAGATGTGTATAGGGTGCACAATTGTTTTTCGTAGGTTATGTCGTTTTTTTCAAAAATTTCATTTTTTTATTTTTAATATTTTTTTAAAGAATAAAACAAAAATACGCTTCCTATCAAAAAGTGATTAACCCTTCGATGGCACACTGGGGTCAAAAATACCCCAGGCATGTTCAACCTTATTTAAGTTCCTTTAACATTTGAAAATTGTCCTTATACGGTTATTAACAAAGAAAAAAAAGTATTTAATTTCTTCCTAAAAAATATCATTTTTCGCTATGCTGTAAGTTCTTTAATCTCTTTTTTCATATTTAAAATAAATTTTAAACTAAATAAACCACAGTATTCTTTGAAGTAACTACCCTAGAGTGTGTAAAAAATTCAGCTACTCAAAATAGTCTGTTAGCTCTTTGTAAGTAGCCTTTTCTCTTGGGGTCAAAAAGACCCCAGTATGCCAGCTATGTTACGCGTCGGGAAGTGTGCCATCGAAGGGTTAATAACAAATCTCAAGATTTGTGCGATCAAAATTTGAATTTTCGATTTTTCAAGAAAATGCAAGAAGTTGTTATAATAATCTTGCAAGGCTTTCAAAGAGCACCGTTTTTCTATTCTTGACTTTTTTTTATATCGTGCGTTGTTTGGCTTACAATTTTCATTTTCACTTGATTTTTTTTAATTTTGTAAATGCTATAACTCTGATAATTTTTTTTGTCGAAAAAAGTCATTAGGATTCTGTTCGGCTTTCTATGCTCTACGAATAGCCGTATATAAAAATTTTAAATCTTAAAAAAACTGGTTTCAAAAATTTTGAATATGCTCTAAATTTTTTAATTTCTATCCAAAATGGCTGGTTAACAAACTCGTTATTCCTTTTGGAGTCTTCATTTTCCGGGAAAGAAATTCCATTTTTTTTCTTCAAATCTGACAAAATTAACCCGTGCCCAGGTGTTTTTAAATCAACATAATGTTTTGAATTAAAAAGCTCGGGTTTAAAAAAAATAGATAAAAGAAGTACTCGTTATTAACTTTTTACACGTATCATGTTCATTATTAGTTTCCGTATGGTGGATTTCTCCTATTTTAAGCATCAAAAATGGTTGGAATCAGATAATCTAAGGCCTTATTAAAAAATACAAATTTTTTGAATAAATTTTATTTTCGAGAGAAGTCCACCATTAATGTCGGTCTACTTTTTACAATGCGAAAAACGAAATTTTAATTTATGCATTATTTTGCGAGTGGTTTTGCAGAACCTGATCTGAGGAAGTTACCGTTTCACCTTAACAGATGACTGACTCGGAAGTTCAGAGGCAAATGCGTATCATACCACTGTCCCAGGAGTGATTTCGTCCCAGGCAAGTCCGCTGATGAGCGAAACCAGCGTCCCCAGGAGTGACTGCGTCCACAGCGACTCCTTTGGCATAAGCGAGTAAACATCGTCGGTCATTATTTGTACTTTATGTAAGGCTCCTTCTCGAAATCTACATTGTATAATTCACTGCAAGTCAGTTGGACGTTTAATTTATCGGTAATACCAAGTGTCAGTTTCACAATTTCAAAATTCGGGCGCGTATGCCTCTAAGTCACAGTAATGGCCTATACGGCGCACTCACGTGTACCTGGTCTATCAGAAGAAGTGCATGCTACTCAAAGTCACAATAATGACCTACATGGTGTACTCACATGGCTTCTGGCCTTTCAAGCCAGGTTCATGTTACTCAAAGTCACAGTCCGAACTTACACGGCGTCGTTATATCTGTCCTACCAGAGCTGGTGTGCGCTCCTTGAAGTCCCACACGACGTTATCCTGTGGTATATGGCCTACAAAACCAGGTGCATACTACTCAAAGTTACCATCATGGCCTACACCCCAGCAAACACGTTCTGTAAGTGTTCTAGATCAAAAAAGGAACTATGTTCTATACCAGTTGTTACAAGATGGTGACAGAACTGTTCAAGAACAAAAAGGTAACAGTGTTCTAGAACACTGTGACAATATTGTTACAGAACTGTAATAGAACAAAAAGGTAACAGTGTTCTAGAACACTCGGATAACATTTTGACAGAACTGTTCTAGAACTATGTGCCAGCACTGTTCTGTAAAAGTTGCTATGGAATTGTTCTAGAACAAACCGATGACAGACGTTCTATAACATTTCTGCCAAGTTTGTTTTAGAACTGTGCCATAATAAAGTTATATCGAAGTCCTGGAACCCTGTGACAGGTGTGTTCTAGAACGAATTAGGAACAAAGAATAATAAAGTATTAACAAGTTTCCGGAAAGAAAACTTTTTCTTTAAAAAAGGCAACGTTTCAAACCCTGTGTGGTTCCTTTTCAATCCTGTTGAAAAAATTTTATTATGAGAAATATTATCAAAATTATCATACAAAAAAATACATATTTTAGTAAAAACGTTGTAAAATACGTAAAAGTCTTGGACAATGAATTAAAAACAACATAGGCATTTGAAGTGAAACAAGCGTAGTCAACAATGTTAGGTGAGTCAAAAAGTCAAAATTATATAAAAAGTAGATAGTGTAGTCATAAATAACAGGGAATAATATTTATATAACATGTATTTACCTGAGATAAATAGTTGAAACAGACGTACAAAAGTGACAGCGATATTTGAAAAATTGGAGTAAAAGTAGTGTCTAGGATCAACCAAACTCATAAGCAATGCCCGTCATTATATATATTTTTTTATATATAATAACAAAAATTAGTGGCTTCAAATTTTATTGATTTTAATGTTATTATGTGTCACATCAAAATATTTGTTGAAGTAAGAAAAATAAATAAAAGGAATTATGAAAAAATTTTTGTTTGAAAAAGATGAAAACAAAGTTTGTGTTTTGAGGTTAGGTTTTTGAAAATAACAGTATGAGTAAAAGAAAAAATGAAAACTTAACAAAAATTTTTTTTTGCGGAGACATTGCTGTGAGTAGGGATAATCCCACATTTAATTGAAAAAGTTTTTAGGAAATTACATTATTGTGATAAAAAGGAGTTATGTAGGGAACACCAAAACCAGCAGTTAAACGTCACTTTTAGACGCCATGAAACAACGTGTGTTCAGAAAGTCATCAATAATTAGTGTGACTATGTGTACTGTTAAACACGTCAGGAAAAGGTACTTTTTTTTGTAAAGAGGACGGATGAAGGAAAAAGTTAAAAGATTTAAAAAATGAAAATAAGTTAAAATTATGTAAAATGATGAGAATTAAAAATTACATGAAGAGCTGTAAAAGTTTTGGAGTTCCATACATAAATCCCTTTTAGCACAATAATGTAATTTCCTAAAAACTTTTTTAATTAAATGTGGGATTATCCCCACTCACAGCAATGTCTCCGCAAAAAATTTTTTTGGTAAGTTTTCATTGTTTCTTTAACTCGTACTGTTATTTTCATAAACCTAACCTTAACACACAAACTTTGTTTTCATCTTTTTCAAACAAAAAATTTTTCCTAATTCCTTTTATTTCTTTTTCTTACTTTAACATATATTTTGATGTAACACATAATAACATTAAAATCAATCAAATTTGAAGCCACTAATTTTTGTTGTTGTATAGTACTTTACTTCTACTAGTACTTTTACTCCATCTAGTACTTTTACTCCAATTTTTCAAATATCACTGTCACTTTTGTACGTCTGTTTCAACTATTTATCTCAGTTAAATACATGTTATATAAAAATTATTCCCTGTTATTTATGACTACGCTATCTACTTTTTATATAATTTTGACTTTTTGACTCACCTAACATTGATAATATTTATCATAATACAATTTTTTAACAGGCTTGAAAAGGGATCACACAGGGCTCGAAACGTTGCCTTTTTTACAGAAAAAGTTTTCTTTTATTTAATTCACTGACCTTCTCTCCGGAAACTTGTTAATACATTAACTAAAGGTCGAAACTGAAGAAAGAGACGCAAAGAATAATAACTGTTCCCGCACAGTTGGTACGTAATTGTGCTGTAACATTTTTTCCAAGTTTAATCGAGAATTTTTCTGTAACTGTGTTATATCAACGTGCTAGAACTGTGTTACAACTGTGTTCTAGAATAAATCAAGAGAACAAAAATTGCGATCTGATACTGAACAGTTCTTACTGAAATGTTCTAGCACTAACGAATCACACACGATAAAATAAAACAATTTCGAAGATTTAAAACAGTCTGAGAAAATAATAAATATTCTAATGTTATCTGATTTAATTAATTAATTTAATTAATCGTACGAATTAAATTAAGTAAATTACTTGATATATATTATTAATTTAATTTAGATAATATTAGAATATTCATTATTTTTCAGATTTTTAAAAATCGGGGCGAATGAAAAATCCCGAAAAATAAAATCCCCAACACTGAAAAATTCCCGAATTCGAACATTCCCGAATAATAAATTTCAGAAAATTGCCTAATTGGAAAATTTCCGAAATTAAACAATTAATAAATTGTTTTTTAAATCAATATTATTATTTTTTTAAATATTTTAATCAAGGAAACACATTTTTTAAATGTTTAAAGTTTTTAAAAATTATTGCCTCAATTCAAAATAACAATAATTGAACAAGATGTTTTTCTGAAAAACAATTTTGTTTGAATATGTGCCTGGTATTTGAACAAATTAGGAAAAAAATTCTCAAAAATCGAATGTTTAATTTAAAAAAAATAAATAAAAAGAAACTTAGAGATAAAACAGTGATGAGTTGAATCCTGTAAAGTTTGTTTGCACGCGTGTTTAAATTAATTTGTTTATACAATTTTTATACACTTATTGTTATTTTTAATTTAAAGAATAATGTTAAAAAACTATTAACATTGAAAAAAATTTGTCTTTGCTAAAAGTATTTGATTATTGTACTTTCAATAAATAAATCATATCTATTAAAAAAATATTTTTTTAATTGTTTCGAATCGGAAATGTTCTAATTCGGATTTTTTATAATTTGACTACTTCCTGTCGGGAATTTCCCAAATCGGGATTTTAAATTTCAGCAATTTTTTTATTTCGGTAATTTTTCAATTTGGAAATTTTACAGTGTCGGGAATTTTATCTTTCTTGGTTTGTCCGTTATTCTTTAAAATGTTCAAAAAAATTTTTTTCGCATTTGGAAAGGAACTGAAAACCAGTTCAAAACGCATCGATGTTTTATTATCAAAAATAAATTTAACATCTATGGTTATACACTGGAGTCCCGCTTTAGCGGCCGTTTCGAGGGTACTCACAATGGCCTTGACGGTAAATCGGGACTCTCCAAACCGTAAACAATCAGGGCCGTCTGAACTTTATCAAAGTACTGATTTATAAGTATGTGTGCACATATATCAGGGTGGCCATTTTAATCGAAGAAAAAAATTTCCGGTCTTTTCCCAGTTTTTTCTCGGTTCTCAAACATTTGTCACGGTCCATAAAATTAAAAAATTCGAACTCTAAAGCTAAAAATTGTTCCATTTGAAGTAATAAAAAATAAACTAAAATTTAAAGAACTCAACGTGGAACTCTTGAATTTCAAACTTTTTGATTTGAAGCCTTAAAGTTTTTTAATTCAAAAATTTTATATTCGAATGCTCAATAACTTACACGTATAAAAGGGAAGGTACTAACACTTTCCAATTAAACAATTTTAAATGAAATACAGAGAAACTGAAAATTTTAGAATTTTTAACTTTTATAAATTGTACAGTTCAAAGATTCAGATTCATTGCCAATAATATAAAGCCACGTTATCATTTTTAATGCTACAAATTAAAGAATCAATCAATGAACTTTTACATATTTTTTTTACTGTAGCCTTTGAAATCTAAAAGCTTTATCATTATTTGATGGGTTATAAATTTCGTTTTTTATTTTTTAAACTTTTTAGTTAGAAATTTTTGAAATTTTAAGGTATTCGAATCAAAGGCTTTCAAATTTAGTAGTTTTTTAGCCTTTACATCATCCAGAAAGTCATCTCTAAAAAAAATTAAGAACATTATCAGTATGGGGATATTATGTATTTGTATTGATTGAAAAAGCCGAATTTGAGGTTTCGAAATTGAGATATTTATGGCTAAGTCAGACAAAGAAATATTATTCAAGGTATCCTTAAATATTATTAAATTTCACTGAAATTGAAAGTTTTTTAAATTTAAAGGCTTCTAATAAATTTAGAAGCTTTTAAATCTTTCTCATTTTGCGAGTTTAAAGAAGTATTTTTAAAGGCCTTTAAGTTTTAATGGTTTCAAATTGAATTTTCTTTTTTTTTGTAAGATGTCAAATTGCCAAAATTCTCAAAAATAGGGATTATAGGGGATTGTAAGAAAAATAGGTGGGGGGATAGGGGACAGACTAAGATCCCTGAAAATAGCACTTTGTTAGAAAAAAAGTTACCTAAAATAGTGATTCAGTCACACGGTTTTCGGTAAAATAAATACAAAGGAAAATAGAATTAGGCAAATATGCATGCGCCTCTGATTTGTTAAATGATAATTGAAAATATTAAATTGAAAAAAATGGCAGCACGAAAATTGATAAAAAAACTAAATGAAACGCATGGAATAGGAAATATTATGATTTATCCCGTGGAGGGTTCGCGGGCTGTCAAATTATCACGTGATTTCACTGCCTTTAATGAATTGACCTTCATTGCCCATCATAACAAAGAGAGGGGTACAAAAATGACTGAAAAAAGTATCGCGTACGTTTCGTTAATGATCTCTGGCAGTATATTATAAGTATATATAATATACTTTTTGCACAGCAAAATTAAGACGTACAAAAGACGTATTCGAGATGCCCAACGTGAGGAAGGATCACAGTAATCTCTCTAAGAGACACAGAGCGAGGTTGATTCGCTAAGAAGCAAAGGAGATATTCTCTATCCTATTCCTTCAACATCAAATTTTGCGGAGTTCAATATAATTAATAATTGACAGAAGTTGAAACAAATGTGTCAAAATTAAACAAAAACCGAAAACTTTCGTTATTGTTGCCATCATGCATACGAATAATTGCATACTACATCAAAACAGAGTTGAAATTTTTCTTTTTTTTCTTTATAAACTGAAAGTTTATCAATAAACAGGATTCAAAAGTGTTGCGCATTCTGGAATTTTTTACTTATCGCAATTTGAAAGAAAAGTTTTTTTCTTTGAGCCTGGATAGCAGTTTTGTTATGTATGCTTTAGATATAAATATTTCGCATATGTTAAAATGAAATATCTAATCGTCTATCTAGTTCCAGAAGGTCGTAAGCCGTACAAGGACAATAATTGATTTACGACAGCGACAAAAAAGTTATATTAACAGGATTATGAATAAATGATATGAGGATTTGTTATTGTATATGATATATTTTGGTAATTTTGTGGCTTATTCCCTAGAACTAGATGGACGCTATTATTGTTTTTAAATTTATAATGCTTTATTGCGATATAATGGGAGTTATGTAAATTAATTTTATATCATTGTTTTTAACTGCGCTTATTACAAACATAAACCTCATAATCGATGAGTTATTTATATCTGAGAAATCGTAGCACTTTTTTATAACTTTTTACACGATTTTTTTTTGGACGCCTGCTACATCACAAAAATTGGATTAGTGGTGGAAACCGCGGTGGCTGTTTGACCTTTTTTTTAATTTATATATGCGCGGCGGAAATTATGATATCCCGCGGATATCACCAGAATATCCGACATGTCTATACGTGACGCTTCTGGGACATTTACATATCCCACGTGGGATATATAAAATATTTCATTATCCCACGTGGGACGTTTGAATGTCCCAGAAACGTCACATGGACATTCCAAATATCCTAGGGTTATCAAAATTTTCGCCTCGCACGATATTCCGGCGGGTTATCCCTGGGATAACTCGGGACATAATTGGGGTCAAATGGAATATACCGGGATATCATACTGCTGTGAGGGGTACATAATACTGTTCCATATTTCGTACATAAAAGTTCTAGAATTGTTCTAGAAATGTTACTGATCGGTTGTCACAGCGTTCTAGTTCTGTTACAGATGTGTTGCATAAAATTTGCAATTGAGTTCTAGAAATATTACAGATCGGTTGTCACAGCGTTCTAGATCTGTTACAGATTTGTCACACAACATTTGTGATTGAATTCTAGAATTGTTCTAAAAATTTCATAGATCGGTTGTCACAACGTTCCAGAATTGTTACATAATACTTGTAATCAATTTATATGAATGGTCTAGAAATTTCTAGCGTATGTGGGATGAGATAGTTTCTCGCATGTTCGTAAACTGTTACTAGCCTGTTCTAGAGCTCTTTTTTCCGTTCTGGCACAGTTACAGATCTGTTTTGTAACCCTGTTTGCTGGGACTTAAATGACATATGCGCATCAGACGAGGTGCATGCTACTTAAAGTCAAAGTCATGGCCTAAGCTATGCGATCATATGACAGTTGACCCGCCGACCAGGTGCATGCTACTCAAATTCACAGTTATGACCTACATAGCGCACTGTTATGATATCTGGCACCACACCAGATGTATGCTAGTCAAAATCACAGCCATAACCCACAATGCGCACTTTCATGGTATATGGCCCATCAGAACAGGTACATTCTACTTAAATTCTACTTGGTGCTCCCAACGGAGAAAACATATACGGACACAATACATGAGTTCTGTGAAAATTTCAGAATTTTTTGCTATTCGTTTATGAAGAAGAACCCTAAAAGTAGGAAAAACAGAGACGTCCAAAAGGTCAGATGGTTAACGGTTTAAACGCTTTCAGATGACAAGCGTGAAGTTGGAGCGTCTTCAATTGTTTGAGGATTTGTATTTATAGCTGTTTGTATGAAAGTACCTTGATAATACCGTAATAACATTTCCCTAAGTTGTCAAAAAATATTAAACGCTGGTGTATTTTCAAGACTACGATCATTCTGTTTTATTTAATGGAACAAAGTTCATCCCGTGAAAAGTAAAAGACGCGAACGATCGTATAGAGAGTGTTTAGGGGTTAATGCTTGAGTGCTGCTTTAGAGCTTTTAAGCTCGACATTAAGCTGGGATTTATTCCTGACGTGTTTAAATTGCAAAAAAATCGAGCTTTTATCTGCTATCTTCTGTTTACTTTAGACCTATGTGATAAAGCATGCAATTGTATGAATCGTCACAATGATGAATGAATCGACAATAGGCTGCACCTATTGAGAAAGTAGTGAATAATCATATCTGCTAATAAAAACGGAACTCACGCAATCTACAATAAGTAAATAGAAACTTTTATATACTTACTATAGAGGTGTTAAGTCCACTTTTTCAAGAAATGGAGTTTTTTTAAATCATACTTTCTTGCTTTATTACACTTATTTCAGTAGCAAAATTAGGGGTTTTAAATTTTGTATCCTAAAATTGAGTATTTAAATGTATTCAAATATTTCAAAATTTCGAAGAAATTAAATTAAATACCTAAAATAAGAGGAGCTCAATTCGAAGTTTAATAACAATTTGAATTTTTGAATTGAAAAGGTAATTTCTTATAACGAAAGAGCAACTACAGATTTATTGATTGGTGTAAAAAACAAAAAATCGATTGTTTGCGAGTTATACCCCTTTCTCTGTAACCTGTCAGACATAGAGAGCGTAGGAAAATAAAATAAGGATAATAATAGGCAGACGAAAGTAGCAAAAAGATAATAAGTCGGAAAACTAGATCTATAAAAAGAATTGGAAGAACGGACGAGGGTAATAGGAAAACGAAGATGCATAAATGTGGATCATAATATGACTATATTGGAAAGAGAAAGAGAAGAGGAAAAGCGATCTAGAGAACAGGAGACGGTTTTCCAAAGTAGGAAATCCTCCTCTTCATCCTGCTCTTTGTAGATTACATATTATTTTACTTGTTCCCTTATACACATAAAGTATATGGATATTATTAGCCATATTATTATTCGTGGGAGTTTATTTACGAGATAATGTACTTATATCTTAAAATATTTTATTTAAGAAAAAATATTCAATAATTATACAATAACATTTAGTGATAAAGATATACGGGAGTTTCAAATGTAACATTCGGTGAACCAACATTTACCGACCTCTGGAATTTTTTCTGCTTCTGACCCCTAGCGGACCGAATGAACGGAACGGATACGCTGCAGCGTATCCCATTAGTATGCACATCGTATCCTCTCCGTATCATGCAAGAAAAACTCATTAAAAAAGGAAGATGAACATTTAACTTGTTGAAATTCGGATTCTACGTGAAATTTTGCGTTAGAAGGTCACGGAGTAATTGCAATAGTTTTTCTTGCAACGATAAAAACTTTGAAAAAATATAATACCTATCGACAACGTGGGCTGAAGGCGACTTCAGGCGCCCATAATCAAGCATCCATAATCGTATCCGTTCCGTTCATTCGGTCCGCCAGGGACACCACGAAAAAAAATTTAGAATCGAAGAGAATTTACTTGATCAAAAGATATGATAGTACTGAATAGTCCCTATAAAACATTTCTTCAATACAAAGAAATAGTTTTATTGAAACAAATTAATTATATTAAAAATGTTGGTGCTTTTAAGATGCGATATAATGTTCAGAATAAGCATGTAACAAAGTTGACGAAATATTAATTGATTCAAAGATCAAAGTTCTTTATGTAAAGAAAGGAGAGAATTATTTTAAAAACAACCTAATTTATCAAAATAAACGCAGTTCAAAATGAAACAAATATTGCATTGACCTACGAAAACACCATATTGTTTCAAAAATTGGAATAGTTTAAATACAAAAATCTAAATGTAGCACTTGTTCAGTACTTTCATGTGATAATGATAATTATCAATTATCATCTATTATTTTAATGGTATTATTTATTTTTATTTGCAAGGTGTAAGCGGCCACTCGACCGACCGATTTTCGTCTTGGGAACACTTCCACGTTTAATCAAGTCACGCTTCAATTTTTACCAAGCACTTTCCTGAATCATGCAAAAAGTGGAAGTTGAGCATTGAAAATTGGTCAAAAACGGATCATAAGTCGGTCTTTCTCACATGCTATATCGGATTATATTTACCGAAAACACCTTAAGTATGGCTCATTCGCAGCAAAATTAAATAAGATTTCTAGCGGCTTTTTAAAAATCTTCCTAACATATTTTCTGGCTGAGATATCCACGAAAAAATATATAAATATTTTTAATGCGATTTTTTTTAGTGGACTGACAATATTCTGGCCGGTACTGTATATATGGTGACAATTTGTGGCTAACTTATAACCTTTAAAACTAATTTCTATTGTAAGATAATATGATCTGTGGCAACTGGCGGCAGTTGTCCTGAACTACTAAAAACTTCAAATCAGTAATTTACTATCGAAAGAGCTATTAATTTTATACATACAAATGCCGTTTCCACTGAAATAAATGTACAATTGAGAGAAATATGCCAATATGTTTAGTTGAAAAAAATACTTATTTCGACAAAATGAAAATATATTTATTTCAAAAAAGTATTTTCTTTGTTCGAGTTAACTAATTGCAGATTGTTTATTTAAACGACAATTTATTTTAACAAATTAGATAAATATTTACTTTAAAAACTATATATTTAATTGTATATAATTATATACTTGAAATAATCGTGTAAAATCTTAGCATTGGAAAAAATGATTTTCAATTCGGTGAACAATTATTTGTCTGCTTTCTAAATATGAATTAGTGAAAAATTGACTGATTGAAATAGTATTTACACATTTCACTGATTAATAAGTGCTTCCGGACTTATTCACTAATCAATTCAGCAACACTACAGTAAATCATGGGAGACATAACCTCTAAGTTTTAAGTAAAGCGTTATTGATATCCTTTATAAAAGTAGCAAAAATAATTTCTTGATACTACCAACTCTCAAATGTATTTATTTTACCGAATGAATAAGTAACTTTTCACTGATTGTCAGTGACCGGTTTCTAGCTATTTCAATTAGTGACATTTCACTGATTCAGATTTAGAGAGTGGAAATAATTTTTCTTTCACTCAAAGAAACCTAAATTACTTAATCCTCTCATGGACGAATAACATAAATTAAATACACATTTATCCCTTTAAAGAATCGATTTCATTGAAATTTTTGCATGCAACATTTCGTCACGGAGAGAACTCTTTTAGCATGCAAATTTAGAATCAAACCTTCAAAATGTTAGTAAATATCAGAGACGGGAATCTTGCATTTGATACAACTACTCGTTTGTTCTGCAAGAGGAATATAAATTGATTGCTTCATGCAATATGAAGCCAAGTTCGGGTAAGTTCATATAAAGAACTCGTTTTGAGTTGCTCTGCATATGGAATCAAATCCATTTTTATCGATTTTTACATTTTCACTTTTGATGATAAAGTAAACAAAAGAATACATTGTTGTAAATAATACACTAAGAAAAAAATCTGGAATAAAAATTGTACTTGATTCAAAGAAATGTTCGTACTGAATACGTCCTGTAAAACATTTCTTCAATACAAGGAATCGGAGTCATCTAAACCTAAAATATAAAATAATTTTGCAAATTAATATTTATTTGAGTAAGTGAAATATTAACTAAGCAAAGAAACCTTTTTATTGTTTGAAAGAAATAAGAGATTTGCGTTTACAAATTAGGAAGTTAATATAGTCAAACGTAATTTTAAATCAAGAAAATATTTCCTTCAAACAGATTGAAGTTAATCGGCTAAAGTAAAATCTTTTCTTATTTGGAACAAGGTTCAAAAAAGATTATTTGATTCAAAGAACCAAGTCCTTCGTTTAAAGAAAAGGGATCATTATTTTAAAAACAACATCATTTGTAAAAATAAACGTAGCTTAATATGAAGCAAATACTACATGGGCTTAGAACAATACCAATGTTGTTCAAAAAGTTTTAATGGTTGAAATATAAAAATCGAAATTCACCATGAGTTCAGAAGTCTGATGTAATAATAATAATACTAATTGATTTTCGATCCCATCTGAAGCTGTGCGCCTCCCTGTCATGCACTTGGCTGCAACCCAGTCCATGGATAGTGGAGTGAAAAACCAGGCTTTGCCAAATATGTCAAATTAGGCATACTCCTCTTACCAGATCGCTTGATTACGTTACAAAAATGAAGCCATGTCTGATGATACGTACAGGGACCGGCCCTTGTAGATTATTCAAAATCCAACTCTGATAAAAATGGCTTCGACCTATTGAGTTTTAATCATCTTAAGGCTGAAAGAAAAATAAGCTTCCCATTTTTTATTATTAAGAATTATTAAAATAATTATGATATAATAATAATTTAAACAAAAATAAGGAAGCTCATTTTTCGCTCAGACTTAAGATGGTTACAGCCCAACATTTCGAAGGCAATTTTTAAAAAAATTGGATTTTCTTTAATGGTCTGCACGGGAATGTCCCGCTATATATGATCAGTGATGGACGCATTTCTTTATTGCAGTCAAGTGATCTGATAAGATCACTATGCCTAATTTGTTGTATTGGGAAAAGCCCGGTTTTTTACATCAAGTAGCGGCTCGGGGATCGAACGCGGAACCTTTAACGTGAAATCTTTACGCCTAACCGCGTGTGCCACCGAGGCTCCATTATAATATAATAATTATTATTCCTTTTTGTTTAAACTTTTTCGCGGGTTTTTATATTGAGGTTTACATTATCAACTACATACTAAGTCAAGTACCTAATGAGTTGACGATGTTACGAATTAAATGATTACAATGTTTAAATAGTCTTGCGACAATGTTGTATCAGACACAAAATTAGCGTCATTGTGTAGTTTGAAGATCATCTTTTACCGCTACTGTACTTACACAGCGTCCAAGAGCGTTGCAGATGACATCATGTGCCTCTCGATGCTTTTTTAGAGCTTACATATTTTATTATATAGCTACCATCAATTATGAATATTATTATTGTAACTAATATTATTGCGCCTAATGTCACCTTCAACGCTCTGGGTCGTTGTGTAAGGACAACAGTGGTAAAAGATGAACTTTAGACAACACCATGCTCCTAATTTTGTTCTAACTATAACATCGTCACAAGAGATTTCAAACATCGTATTAATTTAATTCGTACCGCCTTTAACTCATCAAACACTTAACTGAGTCCGTATCTGATGAAAAAAAATACCGGGATAAAACCCGAGAACCCGATGCTGAGTATAGAAAGAGCATAGTAGTATCAGGTGACATACCTAGATCGTCATATTTTTTTATTATATCTATGATGAAGAATTGTGACTGTCATTGATAACGAATTTCTAATGTGAAATAATACGCTCTGTAACACCTAGCGGTATTTGTTATGAACTGCTGAAAGTTGCAAATCAGAAATTTATCATTGAAAGAAATAATTATTGAGAATAATCCATTTCTTTTCCGTTAAATGAATAAACGTTTCTACAAACGTATTTCATGAACATTTTATTCAAACAAATGTTTTTTGCACTAAAATAAATGAATAATTAAAACAAATAAGCCAAAATGTTTAATTAACAAAATACTCACTTCAATGAAATGTAAATGTATTTATTCCAAAAAAGTTTAGAACTCTTAAAATATAACTTCAAAACTTCACTGATAATATTGTCATTTTATGTTAGGAAGCTAGTACATAGTTTACTGTTCCGAATCTTCTTTGCAATTTTCTTTACAACAGTTATTCTTATTATTATATTTTTTTCAGCTTTATTAATTTCAGACTTTATTAATGTTTGGATTCAACATATATTATCGCCAGAACCATCAAAGTGCGTTCAATTACGTGTACATATATTTATTATCAATAACAGTAGGACTGAGTTAACCAGAATTACTCTTGTACCTTAGAATTTTTTCTTTCAGTGGCACTCGAATTTTGTAAACGTAAGCTCATTCACCTCTTAAGACGGGTTTACACCAGCTGAAAGGATCTGAGAAAGATGAATGAGGAATCCGTGGAGGTTCAGAGAGCTAATTAGTGCGACCTTTCCTGCGAACAGGTCTTTGTTGAAGAGTCTGAATAGATCTAAATAGTCGAGTGGATCAACCTGTGAAGAAAACCGACGCCACTATAGGTATTCTTTCTTCACTCCATCCTTCTTTTAAGGCATCTAGAGTGTTCCTGACGATTCGACGATCGCACGGTGGAAGAAAAGAAGCGCGGGCTCGAGGTGCACGTTGACAGAGAGGGCAAAAAAGTCAGTAAGTTTACGTAAGAAGGTTTAGGAAAATTGAAAATGGAATTAAATTTTCCAACAGCTTCACAAGATACGCGTGAAGCGCTCTCGAGAGTCGGCCAAGAAGAAATACCCTTGTTTTTTTGAAAGACGTCCGTAAAAGCATCACCGGCGCAGTAGCATCTCTAGATCCATGTAAAGCAGCTCTGGTGCCCTCTGAGTAGTTTCCTTTCCTTCACTTGTTTCTGCCACCTGCCTCAAATTGATAAATTACTTTAATACTACTCTAACTCTTGTATTAAAAGCACTCCCGAAATTCAACTTTTCTGGCAACACTTTCTACAAATAGCTCTCAACATTTTTGTAGAATACGTCAGTTTATATGGCATTAAACATCGTCCAATTGAAATAGAAGATCCATTTCCTTTATCGGCTAAGTGATAATTTATTCCGTCGGTTTTTATCAAGTCTTCATGTTTTAAGACCCCCTGAGAGAAAAAAAAACGGGTTTTACACTTTCTGTCCTCGCCGACCTCATCACCATCATTTATGAACATGATAACTTGCGAAAAAATTATCGGATTAGATAGAGCTTTAGTACACTTTTGTGCCACTCACACAGAAAAGTCGAGTTCGATAAGGAAATGCTACTAGAAAGTTGAAATTTCCAGTTTTTTGGTCAAGCTACTTTTAAAAGGTCTACAAAATTACTTTCAGCCTTTCTTATAAACTGGGAATTTTTTTTAACTTGAGACATTGAAATATCTACAAAAATACGCATCTTATGAAAAAAATATCCTTAATAAAAACTTGTTATTTTGGAGGGGGAAAAGAGGCTTTGAACAAATTTACCCCCCCCCCCAGAAGGCAGAAAGGAGTGGGTTTTTTTCGCAAATCGAAAAAAAATTTTCGAATAAAACTTACGTATTTCATAAAGGAGAATCTAAATCTGTGATACAAAATTTGGGTTCCCATTTGAAATTACAAAGTTACCCCCACCTCTCCTTCTTGGGGGAGGAGGTGGGGTAAATTTGTTCAAAAACGATTATCCCCGCGAAAAAAAAGTTTTTATTACGGATATTTTTTCATGGGATGCGTATTTTTTTTAGATATTTTGATGTCTCAAGTTAAAAAAAACGCCCAGTATAGGACTCCTGCTTTTTATATGTAGCATCAAAAATTGTAAATAAAGAAAGAAAATGCATGTTTTAAGACAAATTAAACTAAATACAACAACCGACGAGAAACATACGTCCGCTGAAGAATTTTTAAAAAAGCTCATTTCACCTTGTTTGGCATCAGGCAACATTTTTGACATATTAGGCGAAGATAAATTGCGGTAATCAAATGAAGTAAAATTGTAACAAAAGTCTTATTGTACGTAAGCTATGCGTCAAGGCCCGTCGGTGTAGTGCCATTTACTATCGGCGAGAAAATTTGAGTCATATGGATTTGAAGCTAAAGAAATCAGCCCCAAAAATGCTGACGCAATAAGTGAATAGCCAATTGAAAAAAGCCAACAAAAATTTCCAAATTTCGGATAGTGTCATAATAAAATAGTGTCAAATAGTTATTCCTATGCATTTTTAATTAATAAAACCGTTGAATTTCATTTCATTGAGTTTCAATAAATTCCATTGAAATCCAATGCATTCTATTGAATTCCAAGTAAATCCATTGCATTTGATTATTAATCAACTGAAATCCATTGGAATGCTATACACTCTATTGCTTCAAAATTATTTCCTATCAATTCCAATAAATTGAAATAAATTTCATTTAATTCCTTTGAACTTGTTTGAGTGAATTCCATTGAATTCCATTGTATTCCGTCGGATGCCATTTAAATGCTGAAAATTCCGTTTTACTACATACACTGTATTATATTATATTCTACTATATTTATATGTATGCCATTGCAATTTGTGGAATTTTATTTAGCCAGAATTAAAAAAAAATAACCTTAATTCCCTTGAATTCACTTTGATTCAGATGTACACAAAAATGTTCAACTGTCTAAAGATTGAGCCTATTTGCATCGTGGCAGTTTTTGCCACGGTAACAGAAACTGCTACGCTCGGCAACCAATCAGTGGCGTCGGTTGTAAATAGAATGCTTCTGATCGGCGTCCGAGCGTAACATTTTTTGCTATCGTAGCAAAAATTTCCTTGGTGTAAATAGTCTCATTGTCATTGCAAGTCAGATTTCACGTCTTGTTTAAGGGTAGTTAACTCTCGTTGACCATGTAATTTTATAAACTTACTGACCTATCAGGGAGGCCATTATGTAATTTAATATACAGGGATTTGAAATTCAAGTAAAGGTGAAATAAAAGTGAACTAAAATTACCTGATTGTCTGCCCGTTCTGTTTTTATTTGCAACCCAAGATCGTGAAGAGTATTGTAAGCCTTGCTCAATTGTTTCCAATAATAAATTGTGAGTATATTTAAAAATCGCTTCATTAATACCCGGGCGGGAAATGCGATTTTGGGACCCTGGCGCGAAACAGTAAAAATTATTATCGATTCCATGATCGATGATGAGTCAGTGAGAAAAATTACTTTTCCACACTAGTGACGGGAAAGTTTTGAAATATTAGACTTTTAACCTCAATGCCCGGGCACGTCTCGGGTGGAACAATAGACCCTACGACGAGCGGGTCAAGTGGCTGGATGGGAACCGTGGAGTACATTTATGCCCATTATTTCGTGGTTGCATCAATCGATCGTGGAACCTAAGACTTTTGCTGTTTCGCGCCAGGCCCCCAAATCGCATTCCCCTTTACGGTATGTAAAGCAAATAATATCCTAACCAAGTGGGGGAATAGTCGATTCCCCACTCGGTTAACAATGTACTATTATTGTTAAATATAAACATCGCATTGGACAATAAGAAAATGATGAAAACCTATTTTAATAAATTGGTAACTGCGTGCGATTGACAAGAGAAAAAGTTTCTTAACACGAAGGATGTGAAAGAGGAAATGATGTCACTGACGGGAGTAGAGTCTCGAAGAAGAAAAGTGAGGAGATTTGGAAAACCAGTGGGACCGATGTTGAACATCATTGGTGTAAATTGTGAGGGTGGATAAGATAGTTTATTTTCTTAAATTTGAAAGAAAGGGATAGCGTGAGAAGTTGCGAGAAAGGGCCGAAGGATGAAAGAGATAGGACTGCAAGGTCGATAGAATAATGAAAATTAAGAGCTAATCTAAGATATTAAGCTTGATAGGCTGCATTAGCTTCATTAGATAATGTCGAGAAGATTAAAAAAAGATACTGAAACATCGGTTAATACCTTCAATCCTAGTTGAGAGTTGTTGTATTTTTGCATGCACTTAAATATTTCCCTTATTACTGACAATATTAACTAATTTTCATCAAAATTATTTTTCACAATTTTCTAATTATATGAGAATTATATTAATCATATGAAGCCTTAATCTGATAAAAATGCCTTCTACTCGCCGCCAATAGTTTGGGAAACACTGCCTTAGGCAGTGTTTTCTAAAGCGAAAAAAATCTGCAACTCAAAGTGTAAATGGTGTAAATCCGTTTAAAAATGTTCCACCGAATTTACAGTAACTGGCATTATGGGAACTGCAGTTGAATCCTTTACGAAAGCACTTTTTATCAAATCACCGGACAGTCGTTGAAGGAGAAGAATTCTCGGAAATACCATCACATCAGAAAGTTATGGATGTGAGTATAGGGACGACAATCAGATTTAGAGACCTCAGGGCAGAACGGGAGATCCCGGCGCGGCATGGGCATGCGACAGTCGACCAGACGATATACTTTCTGCGAATATACTCATACCATGTGCGGCTATCAAACTATTCGAAATTCGATTGGGTGTATCGTGAAAATCCGATACATGGACGACCAATAATACCGGAGGGGCTTTGCGACTTTTTGCAAATCCGAGTTTGTGATCAGCTAAGCTTGAGGAAGTCTGTTAGGCGCATTACTCCAAAGCTTAACAAGGTCTTCCAAAGTTTCTTTCTATATGTACGTAGCAGCCGGTCGGTTGTGCTGTGTATAAATGCCTCAGAAAGTGCCCGATTTATTTGTGTGTTAAAGTCTGATTTCCTTGACTCTAAAATGAAATAAAAATAAGGTCATTGGCCCCATCGCTTAATAAAGAGAAGAGTATAAAGAGTTTGGCGAGCTTTCCTAGATGTGATAAAACTACGGGTATATTTATGGCAAGGATATTCAGCGAGAGGTCGTCTCACAGAAATACTGACCGGCCTCTGCAACTATGGCAAGCAGCCAATGTTTATCAACGTCTCGATGATTTTAATCGGCTATACATTGAATTCCACATAAGAACTTCGTGAATCTCATTAAAAGATTAATTGAGCACTCACTGACGAAAACTAAATAATAAACTCATGCTTTTCAATTCAACTAACTTTAAAGGGAATCTAACGTAGTTCAACAGAATACAGCATAATTTAATAGAATTTAGAAGCATAGTTCAATGTTATTGAGACAAATTGGAATACACATATCTGTAAAGGGATTTTTTAAGCCGCATTTAATGAAGTTCCCCCTTGTACATATGCCGACAATTTTTTACTTTTTTACCTTTCCATAATTAGGAAACAAAGAAATGTTTGAACTACTTCTACATACATTACTGTTAATTATTGACTTAAATTATTATCTACGCCCAAAGTGAAAGCTTTCTTCGATTTTTTCAAAATATAAGTGAAATAATTATGTTTAACCCCTTGAAGAATTCTAACAGTCGATTCTAAGTACTACTTCAAAAATGTTTAAGTTGAAAACATCAAAAAAGTAATGTCTAAATCAATTTAGACATCTATTAGTTATGAGAAAAAAATTGAAAAAATTTTACTTTTTTTTTACATCTATTCTATTCTAATGAATGTTTAACAACCTCTCTGGAAATTTCGTATAAAGCAATGAAACCGATCTCTAATTATCACACTCATAAATACAAAAAATGCTTTTTGTAACACCCATCTCGAATGTGAGAGCTTGTGTGCCTATAAATTATATGCAAAATGCTTCAATTCAGCAGACCAATTCAGCATATACAATCACTACTCATGTGATTGCAGCATTTGCCTTCATCTCATGCTGCAAGTTTCACAACCGTCGAAGATCGCCTATTTTCCGCACTTGTATTACAAATAGCTATTTCCTAGCGTCAAAAGCTGGGTTTCTTCAAACAAACTTATCCTATCTAAAAATGTATGGATTAAAAACTATTTTTCAGGTTTACATCTACAACTTTGGTTGATATCTCATTATCACAAAGTGAATAACTATGACAATACATAGGGAAAATGATTAAAATCCAGAGTCATATGATTTATGTGTTTCAGCTAATTTCCTTAATTTATTAATTATCAAATATGTTAGAAATGTGAGAATATTTTTATTTTACTAATTACTAATAACTTTTATTTCTATAACGGAGAAAACTATGTACATATTGATTTCACACTCTGGAACACAAAAATCATTTAACTATGGTTTTCATTCATTTTCCTTATGTATTGCCATAGATATTCACTTTATGATAATGAAATTTCACCAAAAGTTATAGATGTCAACCCGAAATCGATTTTTTACTTCAAAAATGTTTAGGTACGAGAAGCTGTTTTGCAGGAAAGGAGCTTTTGGCACTATGAAAAGCATTTTGTTTTGACGGCGAAAAGTGGCGAAATTTTTTTTTAATTCTGGTAATATTATGCTGAAAAAATTGATGACAGATGGATATCTCTAATTATTACAAGAAATTAATCATTTTTAATTGCCACTAGATGTCAAAAACTAAAAAAAAAAAATTATTTTTTCATAACTCTTATAGATGTCCTAGATCATAGTCCCAATAATTTTTTATTCATTTTTTGTTACGAATAAAAAAATGTAATCAAAGCTGAAGAACATTCTAAAACTTTTTTGTTATTCTTAGCTTAACAATTTTGGAGGTAGCACTTAGAATCATCTAATCGAGTTCTTTGAAGGGCCAAACGTCATTATTTGACTTTTATTTTGAAAAAATCGCGGAGGGTTTTCAATTTTCAAACAGAGCCTTTTTCTGGACAACCCTAACTGAGATTTCAATTTTCCCCAGACTAGATAGCTATTTTTAAATAATACATTTTCCGACATACAGTAATAAATAAACGACAAAGTAATTTCTCATGGGTTAAAAAATATGTCTAATTATAAATATTATGAACATTAAAAGTGTAAATAGCAAATTCACTTTACAATTAACTTAAAAATTTGTTGGTGCTTGAATCCTTGTTCAATGCCCCCCTTTAACTGAATCCAAATTGAATTGACTACTGACCGCGAAGTAATAGCTAATTGACCGCGAAGTAATAGAAATTTATTTCGAAATGAGAAAGGCTAAATAATACCAGCAACTGGAAAATTTTGAGAACCAAAAATTTCATTAATTCAAAACTGTTCAA
>CAKNWU010136028.1:804-13198 GCA_932072015.1 Andricus quercustozae | reverse complement strand
TTTAACCAGACGCGTCTAGTAACTTTAACTAGAACTTTTTTTTGAGTATATCCGAAAAAATGTGTATAGTGTACATTTAAAGAAGAAGGAATTTCTTTCGTCTCAAAAGGAATCCTTATACAGCAAACATTATCCTTTTGCGAAAAACTGCAACTAGTCTTGCAGTCCAATAATTGTGCAATGTGCAAACAAGATATACATGCGGTTTAAAACAAAACAGGAAAGAGGACGCAGCTTTTGAATTGGTTCCGAGATAAGAATTTAAACCATTGTAAGGCTGCTGGTGTAGACAGTACTAACACTAAAATGTTTAAATACGGTGGCTACTAAATACCTCACAGGTTGTGCGAATTGATAAATTTATGTATCGAGATGGGAGAAGTTCCAGATGACTGAAAAACAGTGATTATCGTTCAAATATACAAAAGAAAGGGAGATAAAAGCAACTGCAATAATTACAGAGGTATTAGCTTATTAAGTACCGTAAGTGAAATATATTCAACAATACTTATTCGTAGGGTAATGAAAATAACAGAAGAAAATATATGGGAACTCCAAGGTGGATTTCTGCCAGAAAGATCATGTACGAATCAAATATTTAGCGTAAGACAGATCACAGAAAAATATTCGAGAGTAAAGAAAAAAGTTTTCTGTGCCTTTGTTGATCTAGACAAAGCATTTGACAAGGTGAATAGAAGTGAACTTTGGGAAGTCCTAAAAGAGTAGGGAGTCAATGGATGGCTCCTACAAGTAATAAAAACAACATATGCTGGTAGAAAAGCGAGTGTAAGGGTAAATGGGAAGCTGAGTGACTGGTTCGACATTATGCAAGGCGTTTAACAAGTTTGCGTTATGTCCTCGTGGCTATTTATCATATTTATGGACAAGTGTCTAAGAATGGCCCTCTTCGACAAAAAAGTGTGAATCGCGGGACAGTGAGGCCACGTGGGTTAGCGTTCACAGATGATAAGGTTGTTATGACAGAGTCAAACGAAGACTTGTAAAGAATGTTGAGCAAACTGACTACAAGCATAAAGAACATTGGCCTCAAAATTAACGTAAATAAAACAAAAATTATGGTGTTTAAAGCAAAGGGTGAGAAAACAATATGCAACGTTGTCCTAAACGATGACAAAATATAAGAAATTGATCAGTACGTATATCTGGATAGCCTATTTACAAATGACGGAAAGATAGATTGATAATTAGATTAGCCTATAAACGAGGGTAAGAAGGTTATCCGTAGAGCAGTACCCATTATCAGAAGTAAAAATATATCAAGAGAAACTAAAAGGGCAATACATAACTTTATATTTATACAGACTGTGCTGTGCGGTAACGAGACCTGGACCTACCAAGAAAAGAATAAGAGTAAAATTAACGCGACTCACATGAAATTCTTGAGCATGATGTGCGGTAAAACGCTGATGGACAAAGTGAGTTGGCATATGTGAAAGAAGTTCGTTAAGATGGTTTGGGCATGTTGAGAGAATCAAGGATTAACGACTAACGAAACAAGTGTAACAAGGCAAAGTTAATGGCAGTGTACCCAGAGGCAGGCAGCGGAAAGAATGGTTAGAATGTGTGAATGAGACCCTAATTCGAAGAGACAAAAGAATCCATAGAAACACAAGAGCTTACATGAGAAAATGCACGGAGAAAAATGGCTAGTCATCCTGAATATCTAGAGTGTCAGACTGACTATATTTCAGTTTCAACTATGGGACAGCCCCCTAGATGGTCTGGCGTACGATCCATGGTGTGTCAACATTTTACGGTTAGCTTCACTATCCCAGAGTGTAGAGTTTACGATCCTGGAGTTTACAACTGATTATCTCAGGAATTTTGATTTGATAATTCTGTAATGTTAACTTAATCATATCAGTTGGTCAACTTTATTATCTTTTGTCCTTCTTCTACCTACATATATATATTCCTTAGAGTAAGAGAGACAAGAGACGGAAATTAAATTAATAAATGAAACCTGAAAAACATGAAAATTGATATAAAATCGATCAATTCTGAAAGCATCTTTATTATTTTTGAAGAGTATGATGACTTGAGACATGATTGTATATGTATAATAACATTGACACCATAATACTTTGAACACGAGAGGCTAAGGAAACGGCGTCACTGCACTGAAATAAAACATTAATACTGGAAAATTTAGAAAACAATATAAATGCGTATTACTAATCTCGCAAGTCTTGTTTCTTTATTAACGAATTACGAAATGATGAGTATATTTTCGGTCGACAATGTTGAGAATACGCACTAATCAATGAGTGACGCCTTTGTCCTTAATCCCTCGGAAGTATCCAATTTGAAGTTCAAAATCAGAACGAAAATCACTCAACCCACTCTCCAACATGTTCTCCACATTATATTCACTCTCGACACATGTTTGAAGTATCAAAAGATGATTTAAACTAATTAAAAGTGTTGTAAACACGGCTAACGTGACACCGACCGTCAGTCGCTCCAAAAATGCGTTTCGGGTGTGTTCGCTCGGCGTTCGGTAGAGGTCGTGACACAGCCACTTCTGTTTGACATTCTGGAGTGTCGATTGACACTCTGGAGTGTAGATTTGACTATACTGATATTGAGTATGAATCACCTATGGATATTCAAACAGACTATAAAATTATGGTATGCCTGATTATGAAGAAAAAATTGTGGGTGTTACTTGAGACTATCTAGATTATCAAACTGACCATATAAATTTTGACACTTCAAGTTTGACTATCCATTTTTCTCCGTGTGCACGGACGTGAAGTAAGCGAGAGAAGTGTGCCAAGACAGGAAAGTGTGGCGAGAAATAGTTTACAAGATAGTCTAGGAGCCAGGGGAGGGTGTCGTGGCCGATAGGGGTAACGGGCACCACCCCAGTGCTTTTTATGTATTTTGACCCGCTGAACACGAATTTCGAGGGTGGCTTGTCTAAAAATCAACGGTTAATTAGTTATTAACAATTTAAATGTTTAAACCGCTATAAATAGTTTATTATTAAACTTACCAACATTCTATAAACGGCCATACATTCCCTATCTCTTGCAGAACACGTAGGTTCTTTCATATATGAAAAATGTTTGATGGAAGTCGAGATGTGCAGATTTTAATTTGACAGCTATATTGCCCGCTTGGCACGCGGGTACGGGCTCGCGCTTGAATTTACGTCACCTGTGAATGAATGGCTACGATGATAAATAAATTTATTATAGTTATTTAAATAATTAATTTGTTAATAACTATTTACCTGTTAACTTATCGACAAGCCAACCTGAGAATTCGGATTTGGTGGGTAAAAATACATGAAAGACACGTAGGTGGATTATCGCAAAATGTTCCGGTAATTAGTTATTAACAAATGAATTATTTAAATGGCCATAAAAGGTTTATTTACAGGCAGCGTAAGCGGCGCGAGCGAAGCGCGAGCCCGAACCCGCGTGCCAAGCGGACAATATAGCTGTCAAATTAAAATCTGGATATCTCGACTTCCATCAAACATTTTTCAAATCTGGAAGAACCTACGTATTCTGCAAGAGATAGGAAATGTATGGCCGTTTATAGAATGTTGGTAAGTCTAATAATAAACTATTTATAGCGGTTTAAACATTTAAATTGTTAATAACTAATTAACCGTTGATTTTTAGACAAGCCGCCCTTTAACCCCAACCCCCCTGGCTCCTTGACTAAGAAATGCATGAAGAAGAATGTCAGTAGAGTGAATGACGCCTGAAACAAAAGACCTTGGATACTAATGCGCCGGAGTGGGGAGCTTTACATGATGACCTCGTAAGGCTCTTCACTCGGGGTGATCGCTAGAGAGACTGATCAGCAACCTGGGTCAGAGCAGTTCTCAGTGAATTTTCATTGTTTCAAATATCATTGAAAATCCTCACTGATTTGATTCAGTGAAAATACCCATTTCTCACTGATTACAATTTAGAGAATTCCCTAACTGTTTCTCAGTCAATTTTCACCTATTCTCGTTGTCAGTGAAATAGCATTGGTTCGAGCTTAGAGAGTGGTATCATTATCTTATATTTCATGGTTACAAAGACGATTATTGAGATAATTTAATTATTAAATTTTAAGTAATTAATTAACATATATTATGCATATAGCTGAATTAAGAAATGACAATACAATTATACGAAAATTGAACACATGTCGAATCAAGTTGTCGTCACTGTCAACGGCAGATTGAAAGAGGTAAAGAACTAAATAGGAAGTTCTGTGCTCTGTTTTTGCGGAAACGACGCGAAAATGATGGCGAAATGCTCTTTTCCGAACAGGTAATTCTAGTATTTCACTTTTTACTGGAAACAACGGCATCCCATCAGCGAGCCATCATCCGCTCAGCTCCCGGCATAGCTTTTTGTTTCGTACCTTCGTTCTCGTCCTTTGTTTCCGTGAGTCGTCGAGGAAATGACAAACAAATGAGCAGCTCTATTCACCTGTCGTCACCATGGCGATGTGCGTCGCTGTGGTTATCGACGTTTTAACTTTAGCCTCTTGCGCGACGTTTTTCTGTTTAATATCCAGATATAATACTGCCGTGCAAATGAAATAAAGTGTATCTGCCGTTCAAGTCGTCCGTTACTTCTACGAATGATTAAAATGGGATTTTAATAGCTTTAATTCTCGCAATTTTGATAAACATCCATTATGTATATCGTATTGCAAAATAGATAATCAAGGAATACCATCAGAATCATAGACATTTGAGTCCTATTTTTTAAATTTGTAAAAGTGACAGATGAATTATCCGAACTGCAGATTCGCTTTATTATATTTGGACGGCAGAATATATTTTCTCATTAAAAAAACAAAATTATTTCGGAGATTTATTTCAAACCAACGTAAATTATTAAATTTACTTGATGCTTGATAAGAATAGAAAAGTCCCAAAATACTAAAGAAAATATTAGAGAGTACCTAAATATGAGAAACCAACTCTATTTGGTGTGATTGCCGGACAGGGGATCTAGTTTGAAATAAGGTGCTGAAATGTAAAATTTTGTAAAATTTTTATTTTATATGAAAGTACCCCGTGCGGAAAAATTTCGTGGCGCTGTACTGTTTCTGTCTAGTCCGCCTTGATTCGAAACTGGTGCGCCACCGGCTGACTGTCCAGCAGCTGGACTAGGATGTAACGCTCGGATCGACTAGTTTCTAGACAGATCGTCTATTTTTATAAAAAATAATTAATCCATATACAATATAATTATTTTTTATTACATGAAAGTCTAATATATAGATTTTTTAGTTAATTAAAAATGAAAAATAAAGTTTTTGTACACAAGCAAATGAAAAAATGAGTTTCTGCAAATCTTGTACACCCACCGGGTGTCCAACTTTCGATGTATCTTGATATTATGTTGCTGTAACTTTGTCCCGTGTCCCGTTAAATAGTTCGATGTGTCCTAAAACAAACTACGGAACTCGCGGCGGCAGATAGAAAATACGTATATCGCGCACTCTATAGTCTGTACTAAGTATATATTAATTTCTATATACTTAGTATAGAGTGCGCTAGATATGTATTTCTATCTGCCGCAGCGAGTTGCGTAGTTTCTATTAGGACCCATCGAGTTCATTACATCGTAATATTTATTTCAATAAAGTATGAATAATTTCGAAACATTAAAAGTGTGAATAAATCATTGGAAAAATTAAAGTTTGTATGATTATACTTGCGATTAGGCTACGAAATAATTATTGTTAATTATTTTAAATAATTATTACGTTAGGCTTAATTATCATTTACGCACTCAACAAATAATTAAATAAATTTAATCTTTTATATTAAAATTTGATTTTCTGGACTATTATCAATATAATGCATAGCATTATACATATTATAACTATGATAAATTTCATATAAATTCATTATAATATTACTATATAATTCAATTGAAAGAAAATGTTTCCAAACATTCTTTAAAAAAATCGTTGTTAAGAATACAGTTCGTATATTAAGATTTCTATCACCTTCAGTAATTATGTTTTATTATCTTAAATATATAATAGTGTGCATTTAATTATTATTCAGGAATTTATACAATTATCTATGGTAATTTCCTAAATCTTTTATTCAAAAATTATTATTTTCTGAATTCACTTCTGTAATTTTTGTTAAGTCCAAACCGTGATTCTGTCTAGAAACTAGCTAAAATCTGGACAGTCTTCATATATTCAAATTCGTCACGAACTCCTAGATAGCGGCAAGACTGGGACTAGACAGCAGAAAGGTTTGAATGAAACACGTAGAAAAACTAGATAGCGCCAGTTTAGCGCCAATCTAGTATTCCGTGAATATATAGGACTGAGAAAAACTGTACAGGCTTTACCATGATTCAAGACTGCCACAATATTTTTCCACACGGGACAATTCTGACAAAAATCTACTGTAATTTTATTTTTTAATAGTCGCAATCCCATTTATAGCTAGTTCCTCCCGCGCAGCTGTAGTGTGCGAGCCCGAACAGAATATCGAGCAGGATATGCATTTCGAGCCACAGGTATCCCATATTATGAGAACCACGTCTTGAAACTGTGCACTCACCTCGGCACTTACTAAACCTTAGATGTAAAATTAAAAACTTGAACACTTCCTGTATTTTACTATTTATTTACTCACGCCCTATATCCCTCCATGCATACTTCATTGCTAAATATTTATTTAATACATAATGCCCTAGTGGAAAAATTTTCTGGTGGAGGCCAGCCCCAGAAGAGACCATCTTGATTATAATCTAGCTCAAATCAGATGGTCTAGTTTGGGGCTGACCAGCACTGTAACACTTTAGTTAAGTCCAGTCAGAAGTTGATAAATAAATAATTATTAAATAAATAGTACATAGTATATAATAAACAAATAGTATAAAATATTGACTAAAAATTGGATTAAAAACAAATATTGCATTGAAAAACATATATATAATAATTAAATGCCTTCGCAGAAAATTCGTGAGCACTGAGAATCGAATCCTAACCACCTAAGTTTATAAATCGCGTGCGCGGCCACTAGACTACAGATTATCACAATTCACTTCCAATTACAAAAGTGGATCACTCATTTACTAGTAACACTATTATTACTTATATAATTTTTTTAAAGCAGTGTATCACATATTTCAATAAAATTTATTTAAATGTATAAGAATATTATACAAGTTTTATGTTCTTGAATACTGACCAGCTCCAGATCTGTACCAGAATAGACTGTCATGACGGTGAGAGTAAACATTATTTTTATAGTGTTATTTTTTTATTTTGGATAATTTGAGACATCCTGGTAATTTTTAGAAAATGGTGAAAAAAGTTTGTCTGATTGACACTTAGAAATTCGTACGTAAATAGAAGAAACCCAGCGCCAGATTTGGGCCAGACTAGACGGTCTAGATGACGCCAGATCTGGGCCAGATCCGACGAAAGACTGCCGGAAGATTTTCTACTAGCGTAAAAATGGTAAATAGGGTTTAAAGACTGACCTTCGAAGAACTCGACAACCACCAATTTCAGAAAACTTTCGCTCATTACTTTTGAAAGCACAATCCAAAAATGATTTTGCCAATAAATTACATTCCTCTTAAGGGTTGTAAGTTAGTGATGAAACCAATGGGCTGCGCTTCTTGCTTTAGCTTGAACATCTCATATTACGAGACTATCTCATATTGGGGTACTCTCCTGTATATATACATCTTTCCATATATATGGAAAGATTCTCATTTCTCTGGAAAAAAAATAAGTACAATTATCTAGAAGAAGAATATATCACATTAAAGACGCCATAAGAAAAAACATCAAAGAGGAAAAATGAGACTGACAAAATTGAGTCCCTATTTTTGTATCCATGTTGCAAAGGCTTTGGGCCGACAGCTAATAACTATTTTGGTTTCTTGTTCATTAGCAGCGATGACTATTCGTCTTTGAAGTTTAAGTACTGGACTTAAAGAAACTGAGTGTAGCACGGTCCCTTACAAACTGAATGAAAGTAAAAATTCTTGTTAATAAGGAAGTATAATTAGCCAGGCGAAATCTCACACATACCTATGATATTATATGGAGACTGTGTCAAATTATTCAACATGTTTTTTTACATTCTCATCCTAATGAGAAGCTATTGGTTTTATGTAAAATTTGACATAGTCGGTTTTCATAAAATCTCCACGTTATGAGACCCCCTGAGTCAGAAATAACGATTTTTACGAGGGTGCCTGTCTGTCTGTCTGTCTGTAGTCTGTAGTATCGTGCAGGCACGATAACTTTCAAAAGATTGATCAGATTGCATTGTGCTTTGGCACACTTTTTGAAGGCCTAAAAAGAAAGGACGAGTTCGTTAACCAGCCATTTTGGATGAAACTTCAAAAACTGAGGACATTTTGAAAATTTTGGAGACCACTTTTTTCAAGATTTGAAAATTCTATGTACGGTTATTATTAGTGCTCAAAAACAAAAACAATTTATCCTTATGATATTTTTCGATAAAAAGAAAATTACCAGAGGTATAGCATTTTCAAAATACAAAAATTCAAACGGAAAGTAACATTTTAAGCCGAACAACGCACGATATGAAAAAATGTCAAGTGGAGAAAAACGTTTCTTTTTCAGAACCCTGCAAGATTAATGTGACAACTTTTTAAATTTTTTCGAAGAATCGAAAATTCAAATTTTGATCGCACAAAAAATAATTCAAAATTAAAAATTCCATTTTGTGGTCAAAATATGCAAGATACAAAAAAAGATGAAGAGACAAAAATTATGAATCCAAAAAAGATCTACAAATTTGTCATTGATCACTTTTTCACATGACTAGTGGTTTTCGTTTTATTCGTGAAAAACATCATTAAAAATAAAAAAATTAAATTTTTGGACAAACGACACAAGGAAAGAAAAACAATAATAGGCAAACTTGTTCACTCAACGAGGATGTACAAATTTGTTATTTATAACTTTTCGAAAGGGCTAGTAGTTTTTTTCAATTGTAAAAAATAAGAATAAAAATAAAAAAATTACAGTTTTGGAATAAATTTTTGGAAAAACGACACAAGAAACGAAAAAAAATGAAAAGACAAAAGTTGTTTAACCAAAAAAGATCTACAAATTTGTTATAAACTCTTTTTATAAAAATAGATCAAAAATAAAAAATTTACTTTTTGGAAAAGCGACACAAGCTACAATAACTTTTTATTTAACAACAATTTTCGCCTAAATTATATCTACAAATTTGCTTAGAACCACTTTACATCAGTAGGCGTATTTTCAGTTTAAATCGTAAAAAATAACGTTGAAAATAAACAAATTAAATTTATGGAGAAATGCCATAAGTTGCAACGAAATGTATAATAACAACATTTTTTGTATAGGATGCACACTTTTTTATAAATACAGAAACAAGACAATGAAATTACGTCTGTTTCAATACCAATGCATATTATGAATTGTGATAATATAAATGTATTGAAATGATAGATTCTTCTGGGCAGCTGAGAATAAAAATTAGTGCAAAATAAGGAGCAAATATTGAAGTAATCATGAAAAATAAAATTTGTACATTATCTTGCAAAATCCTAATAAGCAGTACCAGCTTGAGATACAGAAATAAATATGATATACATTTAATATAATAACGTTGAACATAATGTAGAAAAGTTCAGATGTTTTACAAAATCGAGTGCGAAGCACGAGATTCTTGATGAGAATGTGTTCGTTAAAGCAAAGGATCTTTAACAAAAGAGAATTCACAATCACGAAATTAAAGTTGTCGATGCTTAAAAGGTCTGCGCACAAATTTTAGACTACTACATATACCTTTTTATACCTTATAAAAATTAATTCTTAACTCTGTAATCTTATACCTTATAGTTGAACGAACTCGCGATTTATTATACCGGAATTGTTAATCTTACAATGTACTTTTTTCAGCGTTTGTTATTAAAATTACAAAATATAGGATTTTATATCAAATAGAATTTTTTACAAAGTGTATAAAAAAATCACCAGTTCATAATAATTGTTCAGCTGTGTTCCAAACCTCAGTTAATTAAGGGCATGTGAGCAGTAAGCAAACATGACATGGTAACTCTAATCGAGATGATTCCTTAATAATTAGGTAAATGCTATATTTTAAAGACACAAGAGATAGAAGGAAAATTCAAATAATATGATATAGACGTTTTTAAAGAATCTAGAACACTTACAAAATGAACAAATTTTAATTTAAATATTTTCAAGGCTACAACATTTTTAAAGCGATTTATTGATGGGATAGTATTTTTTGTTGTGAACAAGTGGTCAATAATTATGTTCCTCAAGTTCTAAGAATGATAAAACCATGGGAAACTAATTTTTTCCAAAAAATAGATTTATCATGAATTGTTTGCTTACTTTTCATGTATCATACTGTCACGTGACCAATTTTTTTAAAAGAACTCACTCTAAACTAATAAGTGGAATCACTTTGCTATACCGGATAGACGTTCTTTTTTGTTTTCTTTATCTCTGTAAAACAACAGTTACAAATAATTTATTACTTTTCTCTAACTCTAGAATATTTTTTTACGCATGAAAATGTATCGAAAAACTGATTTGAAGATGCCGTACAATTACAATTACAAATTACAATTGTAATGGGCCCAAAATCAGAATCAGAAACGTACTGCTGATTCCCGCATATAGTGAGGAAAAATGAGAGAGAAATCAGTGCGACTATAAAGTCGCGATTAACTGATTTCCAGTTTAATAAATTACTTAACTTTCACTGATGCTCATCTGCTGAAGCTATAATAATATTATTTATTGTGCCCTTATCTACAATTTTTCAGTAGGAAAAGTTACTGAAATTTGAATGACATTCACTGAAACATAAGAGACTTCATCTACTATATCTCCCACATTTTCTATGATTCTATTGATAAAAAAGCAAAATAATCTATTAGAAACTAATTTATGCAATTTGAAAAGCAAGATTGATTTTGATAAAAGTCAAAGAACACTAACAGAAAGCTAAAGTGGCGCAAGCGAATAAGTGGTTAACGCAAAAGCTTACATTGTAACGGGTACTTCAATCTGTAGCCCCATAAGGAGTTCCAGTTTTCTCGGTAGCAGCCAAACCCATTGACTTTGCTCATTGATTTTACGTCAATCTGCAGCACCCTTGTGGGGTCTCCATGATGCGTTTACCATAAGCGATAACGGGGAGGGCAGTCAAACACCCCATGAAAGGGAAATAGAATAGAAATGACCCCCTATGGGAGCCGCATTAGCGACACATGGCCAAGTGACAATGCCCGATCCCCTACACGACCCTTCGGATCTTAGGCATGTATACTGTTACATAACCTTACATACCACCCCGAATCGTAGGGGTTGGAACGATGGTTGGAACACACATGCGCACACATATGTGTGTGTGTGCACCACCTTCGAGGGTAAAACGCCATTTTGTACAACCTTACTTTGTTCGCAATACACGCCTGTTCCGAGTTTTCAACTCCCTCGTAAACATGGCGTGTAGTAGAGAAAAAAAGTGCATTAACAAAATTATTGCCAGCTTTCTAAATCTCACAGAGTAATGCCATTTCGCCGTAAACTTGAATCTATAAAATTTCCTTGGGAATTTCACTGCGAATCAGTGACTTTGTTTTTACGATTTCAATCAGTGGAAATCCAATAAACTTGTCCCTGATTCCCAGTGGATTTTCGTTGATTAAAATCACACAAAAAAAATGCACCAAGTCTAGCGGAGAAGACTCTTGTATCTGTCACAGAGAGCCTCGTCCTGAATGCGAGTCTCAGGAAGAGGAGATTCCAAAAAGGCGTGCTTGCTTCAAATAAATTTTGGCGCACCTATTTAAATCGCGTTCCATTCCAGTTTTTTTCATGTACTTACTGATGATCTTACGAGGAACTCTTAGTTGCTCTGCGTTGGACCCATAGATCGTAAGATCAGACATATAAAATACATGAGTGATTTTATGCTTAAGCTAGTGACGCTTACCACAGAAGTACACGTAAGAGGGTTCATGGTGTCACCCTGAAAGACATCCCTCTGGAAGGTGACGCTTTTCTTCACCTCCATGTGTTTTCAAGATTATATGATGAATCTGGTTCTCCACAGAAGCTTTCTAGGCAGCCTACTAGATCTAGATCTAACTTCAAGCTTTGCAACAGACAGATGATAATTCTGTGGGAGGTTTAACAAAAAGCTTTTCAGTGGTCAACCCAGTAGGTTGCGCTTGTATAATGCAGCGTCGTTCCAGACGCATATGTCAATTAGCTGGTTCTATAACGTACAACCTGATATACGTCTTTCTTCGAGAAGTATCATCCCTTGATCTGGCGCCATATAGGACTGATTGTCTTAGGAATCCTATCATTCAGG
>CAKNWU010135975.1:1383-20089 GCA_932072015.1 Andricus quercustozae | reverse complement strand
CTCTCCTCCTTTTCCTTGGCAGTGATGTAGTCGGCTTCTCGTTTTGGACAAATGACTCTATCTCCCTTGGAGTGTTCGTCAGAGCAGGGTCGCGGCCAACGCCGTAAGAGGTACAAAGATGGGTATAAAGCACTCTTAGAGCCGCATTATGTCTGTAGATATACGTTGTTCGCGCATGGGTGGGACACCCAGATAGTATGTGTTCTATGTACTCTGCGTGTGCATGACACGCCCTACACCTATCGCTGGGAACATCTTGACGTAAAATGCAGTCACTGTATACTAAGGTGGAAATGACACCGTTCTGGCATGCCAAAATGAAACTTTCTGTACCTGAATTAAGAATTGATGATCTGAGAAAAGCAAAAGCTTTCTCCTTCGACAAGGACTGTTCATCTACATTCCTGTGAAAATTTCCGTGCATTTTCTTGTCGAGTAGCTCTTGATGGAATTTTTCAACTTCAGCTTTCTTCACTTCGCCTTTCAGAAGTGAAGCATCTAGATGAAGTAATGCACTTTCCTCACTTCTGATGTTAAAATTCAGGCCAAGGGTCTCAGCCGCCTGCTCCGCGGCTTTGCAAAGGAACGCTCCTTTGCCAATCATCTCGTGATTCCTGACCATTTTTTTCGTGGGCGCCTTGACAACGTGAGATGTATAATCGCGGAACTGACGAATTGATATGCAAGCTTTTATGCATATGCATGATCTTCCGTGTGGTGACATCAAGGGCATTAAGTTCGTTCTTCGTCCATTGAACCACCTCAAACGAGTAGAGCAGAACCGGGACGGCAAGCATGTTAGTCGCAGATATCTTGTTCAACGCTGACAGGTTGGAAGACCAAATCTGTCGAAGAAGATGCTTTTATCTGCTTCGGAGAGACTCCTTTACTGATGTTACGTCCTGAATGCGGCTTTCAGGCACGCCCAGGTATGTACACGTCTCTCCTGTGTTAAGATGTCTAATAACACTTATATCCAAAAGCTCAGGGTCCTCGGGAACTTCAACAATCTTTCCGTTCTTCAGATGAATTTTGGCACATTTATCCAATCCAAAGTCCATCCCAATCTCTCCTGTGTACTTCGCGACGATATTTATGGCAGTTTGAAGTTTGCCTTTACCAGAGGCATAGAGCTTCAGGTCATCCATATAAAATACATTTGTGACCTTGTGCTCGCGCTGGTTAGTGTCGCCATAGAGGTATCCAGAAGAATTTCGTAGTCCTCAGATTTGATGAGGTTGTCGCAAAATTCCTTGAAGCGGATTATATTGTCAGTATTTTCTTTCAACTCTAGTGTTTTCGAGATTTTGTATACCTCTCTCCAAAAAGTCTCTACCTCGTTAGGCTTGGGTGGATTTTCGACAAAAACAGGGTGATCATTGAACAGGCGAGATGGGTCAGCGAGAAACTTTTGATTCTCCCTGATCCATCTCTCCCTCTTCTGTATTCTCTTCCTTGCGTCAGATAACAACCGTATTTTGTCAACAATATGCTGCTTGATTGTCAGCAACCCTTTCCGTGACCGGTCTACCAGATGTTATGTAGTCAATCACACATTGAACACGGGACGCATTCTGTCTTGCCCATCCTATCTTCTTGTTCAGTTGATGCAAGCGTCTTTTGGTCTTTTGATCCATCGTCGGTTTGAGCCTTCGATTTGAATTAGTCAAAGCTCTCGCAGCACCATAAACTGAGCAATTGATGGTCCAGAGGTCGGACTCTTGCGAGATTTCTCCATGAAGGGATGCATCCATTTCAGCCAGATCTTGGGGCTTAGGAGGACTTGCATGTTCCTTCTTGTCCTGAAATCGTGATCATCTTTTAGAAGGTGCCTGCTTTCCGCGCTTGGTCTTAATGTCGCTTCCTCATCTTCGGCTGCAGCTTGGTCGAGCAGCGGTTGGGGAAGCGCTCCGCGTACATATCCATTTTTGCAGAGGTAGGCACGTTGATTTCGCAACGATTGAATCGAAACGTGCTGAAGCTCTGGGTGTTTTTGGCACCACAGAGTATGCATACGCGCCATAAAGCCTCGGTGAATAGGGATAATGCTGGCATCGTAGCAGTCTAGCAAGTCATCCTTGAGTTGATTCGTCCACTCAATGTGGGCGTTTCGCCGGTTCGTCGTCGTGTTTCCATCTAAATTATTTTCAGCACCCCGAACTCTAGGATTATCGGCATTGTTCGCCGACCCATTGTAGGGTGCTCTGCGCGTTCGATCGTTTTGAACCGCATTTACAACTTTTGGGTATTTTGGTGGTGTCATTGTTGTTCCCACGAGCAGCTAGGGAAAGGGTTCGTCCATCCTTGTAGAGCCCCGCGTGCAAGGATAAGGCTGCATACTCTGAGAGGTCGCCCGGTATCCCAGATTCACTGTTTAAGACACCTCACCCAGGTGCCATTCAGCTTTCGGCACGGTTGTCACGCCTCCGCTTAGGGTTTATTCCTTCGGGACCATCCCTGGACAATTGTTCGCGATTGCTTTTTAATTTTTGTAACCATATTCAGCAGAAACCCTTGGTACAGGGACCCTCTATCCGCAACCCGAGGACGCGTTCGGTGGCTTTGTCATAGGCCCTTCAGTTCTATTCCAAAGGAATCGAAACCGAAAATGAAAGTTATAAAATATTTAAGCTGCACCAATCAGGCACGCCGTATAAAGAGTGGTATGTGCGTGAGCGGGAATCCAGCCAAGTGTTCTCCCGTCGCTAATCCCACCTCTGCGCTCGCTTCGATAATACTTTGTTGGAATCGCGCTCACGCACACGCGACTGTTTATATGGCGCTCCTGATTGGTCCAGCTTAAATATTTTATAACTCAAAAACTAAAACTTCAACTGATTTTTGGAAAAGGAATTTTCTGGTTATTATTTTTATTTTTATGCAGCTATATAAGTCCGGACACTTGAGTCTGGGACACCCTGTATATGACCTAATGGAGACAACCAGTATAAAACTCACCATGAGGAGAAACTGAGGCTGCATCGGGGCCTTTGTTGAACTGGTTGCCACCCCTGATGTAGAACTGGAGCAAGCTACCCGACTCAAGGTCGGGTGGATGAACTTCAGAGTGAAGACATACAGCGACGAAACCCGATTCTACTGAAGCCACGCTCTAGGTTACGTTGCTTGAGAGTGCACACGGGCGAACAACAGCAGATTCTACCTGTTACCCACCACAGCCAAGAGAAAGCGAAAGAGGAGTTCGCCGAAGCACGGCGTTGTCGAAGTATTGCTAACGCATACCAAAATTAAACGGTGAAGTCTAACCAATCTCGAAATAATGAAAATTCCAAAAACACCACATCGAATCCTGATGAGAATATCCCAAAGTTAATTAGTATAAATAATGCCTATTCCCTTAAGGATGGCTAGCGAAATTTCGTTTTCGAGTTCCCAGCAAATTCCCAGATCGGAAACAGCTTTTTAACCGTTTTTTTTATTAGATTTAGAAACTACTAAAAGACACTAGAAAATCTTACGAAGGTAATCATTTTATCAGGATAAGTATGATTCAACCAAGAGAGACGGTTTAGGATAAGTGTTAAAGAAAACAACTTGAAAGGAAATGTCAAAACATCACATGATTAGAAAAATAATAAAATTTAAAACAAGGCAAGCCGAATTTTTGACCAGGCATCCACTATTAATCGATTATGCTTACCTCCTTGTTTTAATTATAGAACTGTTTTCATGACAGACGTAAAATCGAAAATTGTACATTATGTTACGAGTGGGGGAAGTTCGTGATTCCTGACGAGTGAGACATTCAAAGCCCGAGCGAAGGGAGGGTAGCAAATGTCACACGAGTAGGAATATCAACCCGCACTCGTATCATATACTATTTTTTGTAACCCGTGTAAAGGGAAGTTCATGACATCAGAAATATTCGAAGGCAAATACTGCATTATGTGCGAACATTTTTCGACAAAATAGCGTACCAGGCGAACTAACCTAAATGCTCAACTCAACAGCTGACGATATGAAGGTAGCTGTTATTCATTGCGTCCGGTGGACTCCTGATTGATCGCGAGAATTCTAGTGAAACTCTCGACCAATCAGGCAGCCTATACTGTTGGATCACGCAGCCAGTGGCTTCAGGTTGGTTGTGATCATTCTTGTCATTAATCAGAAATGAGCGATTCCCTTGATTTCCGTGCGTGAAATACAGCAGAGACACACTTTCTTTCGAAGTATGCTTGATTATCAACATTCTCACACGAAATTTCGTACGGGAATGTTACGATTCCCGCACACTTTGAATTCATCAAGAATCGGTCATTTTGCGCTTATTTTTTGGTGCATAAACTGTCAACTTCCCATACAGTGTTGCAAGAAATATTTTTCTTCATCCCCTAGCCGAAAGTACGTTTTCACGGCTGCATTTCTGTCCGGAAACAGTGGCTTTTGCGGCCTTCTAAAGAACACGATCTCTGATTGGCTGCGAGATTTTTGTGGCTCGCTGACGTAGCAACGCTGACTGTTATTGGGTACTTAGCCTCCGAAAAAAATGTATCTTGACAGGTGAATGGAAAAAAGAAAGAGTCGGTGCGTTCAACCTCAAAACTGATGGTTTAAGGTTATGGCGATTTTTGTGCATAAAAAATCGGCACAAAACATCAAAAATGGTCGACTCCTTGTCTGAAGATTCTGCGGACGAGGAAGAAACGTTACGAAGAAATAAAAAATGTGTTTTTGATGCCCTCCCCGACCAGCAAAACCTCGGCTCCGCGGCGCCTTTGCAAAAGTCGGGCGGGCGACCGAATCCCATGCATCCGCTCAGCTGACCGAGAGCAGCGGCGCGACGACTCTACGCACTTTCGGCTGGGGATGAAGAAAAATAGTATACGACACATGGCCAGGAATATTGGATGCTCTGGCGTGCGTGCGGCCTTGGGTCGTAATATACTATTTTGACCACAAATTTAAATACGTAATACTCTTCATACATAAATAATTTTGCAGTTCTTTTTAATTTTCCATTGCGGTTAAGGCATTAGTAGTGAGCTATTAAGGTTAACATCAAATTCAAATTTGTATAAAAAGTGATTGTCAAGTTGAACAAAAAGGAAAAGCATTTATCTGTATTTTAGATATTTTACAGCTTTTTATTGACGTATTAAAAAATTATTGTAAGCGCCGCCGAAATTATTAAATAAATACTGAGAAGTAAATATGGGGCACTATTTCTGAAGTGATCCCACACAAAAAACCGAAGTACTCCAATCGGACCCAAAGCTCCTGAATCGAATTCAGCCACTGTTTTAATATCAATAAACAGAAATTTGTGTCCCCTACAGTTTCCATAGGAGTTTTAACTGATTTTTCACTGATCATAAGCATGTTTAAAAAAAATAAATATTTGACCTTCAAAAATGAAGTTCAAGAATAAAATATCATTTTTTTCGAATTTCGACTATTTTTTAGGCTTAACATAAGGCTAAGGTTTTTATCGGGACATTAGAGTTTAAAAGAGAGGCGAAATTTGTTTATTTATGAAAATAAACGTTAAGTAGTTTCTTGAGGGTAGCATCCTTAAAAAATTAAGGTTAAAAAAAGTTTGTTTTTTTCGAATTTCAACTATGTTTTTCAATCTAGGCTTGAAAGAAAGTTAAGTTTTTTTTATTTAAAAACCCTGAAGGTGAAAAAGTGGGCTGAAAATTATAAAACATGGCTGCTACTGTGAACTCTGTTCTATAAAGAAAATCTAGTATCAAAGCATCTGCAATTGGGGTTGTTTATAAATTTTATTTTGTGAGTTGTTTTTTCAGCATATTCAGGGCCGAAATTTGAATAAAAATATAAACTGACAAGTTGCAGACAGCTTCTAAAATTTATATTTAAATTTATATGTTTAAATTTTGCAGAAAAAATCTCCATTTTTATGCAGTGCAAAATTATAATTTTTTAGGTGTGAATTTTATAAAAACAGTTTATGAATTATTTTCAACAAAATGTGGAAATATGTTATAAATGAAAAATTTCAAATAAATGTTAATTCAACAGCAGGTTTTAATAAACACATTTATTGAAAAATATATAGACCCAATCCATTTCAAACTACTTGAAGTCG
Organism: Andricus quercustozae; assembly: GCA_932072015.1. Classification (NCBI taxonomy): domain Eukaryota; kingdom Metazoa; phylum Arthropoda; class Insecta; order Hymenoptera; family Cynipidae; genus Andricus; species Andricus quercustozae. The sequence continues at coordinate 14,019 of CAKNWU010135975.1, read as the reverse complement.
CAGAATCGCTCGGGGACAAAATATGTTGTTTTTTAGAGGAAATTAGGCCATACATATTTTTGCGATTTGTGAAAAAAATGTTTTTACGAAGTTGTGCGTATTTAAATTTTTGGTTTTATTTTAAAAAAAAATTTGTCTTTAAATTTATATAAATTTTTCCCTCATTGAGATATTTAAAATTTCTTTCCAGGTTCTGGTAAAGTTTATCGCCTTCTTTCGAAATCCGCGAGAAGTTCATGCAAGGAAAACTTCTTCTGAGTTTTACGTGGGCTAAACAACTTTTATAGTCAGAAAATTATTTTTCATAACATCCAATTTTCAAATTTGTTGCTGAAAAAATTTAGTTACAAAAATTATGTCAAGACAAGAAATTGTTTAATTAAAAAATGTTTACATTCAATATATTTAAATATATTTCACATTTACCCTAAATATTTTTCAGCAACGTACAAAAAATTCGCTTGAATCTTAATTTAAAAATAAATTAATAATACCTGGACCTGCGTTTTCAGATTTTTATTATCTATTTATTCAGATTCTTCATCAGTCTTCGGGATCCGGAGAGGAATCATTGGCTATTGCAGATATTTTAGGAGCCCAATCGTGTTTAGCATTTTTGGCCATGGAGACAATTTTTATATCACCTTTATCAATCTCCATCTTCCACATGTGACAATTTTGTATTCCCTGCATGGACGGCACCATCTTCCACTCCCATGTTTTCAATCGTCGAAAATTCTTTAAGTCTTGTGTCGAAAGTAAAATTGGTTTAACAGCAGAAACGTACTTTTGCACTTTAGTCACGAAAGTTTTGGCATGGTTGATGGCTTCCAAGTGTGAATGTTTTAGATTGTCCTCATTAGCAAAATATTTTAAAATTCCCCCGATTCCATCACAAGCTCCTTTTCCGTATCCTGTTGCAGAGAAAACCCATTTCTTGTTCACTGATGATTCTGATCACTGGTGAAATTGAAATCGGTTTTTGAAGTAAGCAGGTGCTCCGTATGTGATAATCGTAATTTGTTGAATTGATTTAGCCTGAGAATCTTCTTCCAAATTTTCGATAATACGATTCATTGCTAAAATAGCATGCGCAGAATCATGTTTTATATCGTCAGTGACAATAGCAAAACTCTTTGTTTTGTCACCGCCATAGGAGACTCATATGAATATTGAGATCTGAAAACTTTTCCAGTAAGAACCTTGAATTTCATTTTTCAAAACCCTTTTACAATTATCTGCAAAATCAACGTGTAGAAGAATATTTTTTGGATTACCTTTTGCTTTTTCTTTTACTCTGACTATTTCTTCCCTTTAATGTATTTCACGTATTTATGGACATTCGTTTTCACTGTCCCATGTCTCAGTTCTTCCAAAAATGTATTAAATGATGTTGTGCGTTTTGCTAGATCGTCTTTGTTGCACAAAGCAAAAGTCACTTCTTCACAAGGTACCACTTCCGAGAAGTTAAGTTTCTGATTTATTAAACCTTCAGCTCCTGGAAATTCTTGAAGGATGCATTTTTCTGACGCAGAAGAACGCGTTATGATCGAAAAAGTTTTAACGAGCGATTAGACAGAGTTCGAAATTTGTACATTAAATTCAGACGCACACTTCCCTTGGAGGATCGATGATAATCCATTTTGGCCGCAGTGAATAAAATTTAGATTTTCCAATGATTGCCGATGGGTTTTTTTCTAAAAAAAATGTCGTACATTTTATTAATGCTGCGCGTCAAGAAACGTTTCACCTTCTTCACCTTTTTCCCATTTTCATAAACATTTATGACGCCATTCTTATTTGAACTCTGCCTAGTATAATCCAAGTCATAATTTAAATAATATTCTTGTGCCAACTTGAGATGTTCGTCAGGAATAGGATGACCACTGTATGGATCAGGCAAATAATAAACACCTTTGCCCTTTTTTAGTTTCCGTGCTTCGTCTACTATATACTTTGTAACTAAAAAATTTCGAAAGAATATCATTTTTTAAAAGATCATAAGATAACAGAGTTAGAAGGCGGATCTTTTCTTACTTTGTTTTGCAATTCCGCAAAGCCAATCCAAAGTTGGTTATAAATTGATCTTTTGGAAGTGTAGTGTCATAAACTTTTGAAAGTTTACTTGTTGTTGGTTCAGAAAACTCATCTAAAAGTTGTTTCCACCTTCTATCAGCGTACACTTTTCTTTCACGTTCTGGTACATTTAATACCGTATGAAAATTTGAGACTTTTCATATGCAGCCGAGCAATTTCTTCGTTAATTTCACTCATTTCTAACGATATGTTATAAGTTTTATGTGGGCTAAACCAGTTTTATGGTCCAGAAAATTTTCTTGTTTATGCAAATTGAATTTTTTTATTTTTCTTCGAAATAATACAAGATAACATAAATAAGTAAAAGAACTTTCTGTGGAACTTTCTTAACTGTGAAAACTATTTTCTTAACATTTTTTCGTATCTGTTGTTGTTTGCAAGAAAAATGCGAAAATTCGATTTTATGGCCGAAAATTCTCCTGGCCACAAAAGATATTTCGACCGCATAAAACTCACAAGGTATTTTCCTTATGATAGTACAAATTCAACAAGAAATTGGCAAAAAATATAAGTGTGGGTTTTTTGTGAAAATCGTCTATTAATATTTTCAGAAAAATCGCCGCCTTTTTCGAATTATCGTGAAGTGAAGTGATAAGTCATCCATTAACAGTGACCACTGGATTATAGTGAAGTGATTTTCCTGGCTCGATCGTCGTCTGGTGTTGTGGAAAGTGACGAGCCGGACGACATATACTTCTAGTTGTGAAGGGATCGATCTTTCTTGGGAAGGATCGTGGTCGTAGCTTCCGGAGCCTACATATGGGCTAAGTTTACAAAACAAACTAAATATTTTTTATATTTCTTACCTGTGATGTGTAAGAGTTGACTCACGGGTTGGAAATCAGATCGTGATTGAATTGGATTGAGTTAAATTATAATTAAAGTAAATTAGTAGAATCTCGACTAGACCTTTAAAATATCGGTTGTTTTTCACCTTTGTAATATATAATGGAATGGATGGATAGATGCATGGATAGATGGATGGACGGATGGATAGAAGATTTGTCTGAGATCATGATACAACAAATACTCTATTGAAACTGTCAGTATAAATGGACAATAGAATATTATAATTTTAGAAAATAAACATAGGATTGTCTCCCAAAAAATGTAATATTAACATTTCCTTTAGATTAGAAACGGTAATGAAAAAGGGTATAGAAGAAGAATAAAAATGTACTTACTTTAATTATACTTATTTTTAGATAAAATGAACGATACTATAATTCAGACTTGCCCAGCTAGGAGAAATTCCCGCCGGGAACACATGGTCCGCTTCCACCTCTTTTTATTCTGGAGAGCGACAGTAGTGGCAGAGGCGTGTGGTAATCTCTTCGCTACTAACGTCACGTAGCCCAGTAGATATTAAATATCTATAAGGGTGCCAGGCGGCGACTAAATTATCTTTGTTGTACATTATTCAATATTTTAATATCACATTTTTGATTGATTGATACTTTTTAATGAATAAAAAATATATTAACATTATGCACATGGTAGAATGGTAAGTTATAGAAATCAAATAAGAGAATATATTACATATTTATATCGTTCTGTGACATCTTTACTGGTTTTTTTTTAAATGTTGGATTTAATTGACCCAATTACTTAAAATTGTTTTGAAGAATTTTTGTATTGGCCGAAATGTTTGCCAATTTAGTTTTTATAAAATGCACGTTTTGCAATTACATATATTCATAAGACCCTAATGCAAATACAAAAAGTCTTCAAAACAATATATTTATATATTTCGTATATTATATTTTATATAATATTTAATTAAACATATTTGAATTTATTGATACTGAATAGGATTGAGATTTCATAATTATATTTCATTTCTATAACTTACCTTTCTACCTTGTGCATAATGTTAATATATTGTTATATTTCAAAAAGTATCAGCCAATATTTGTGTACATTGTAAAAAAAACAGTGATATTAAAATATTCAATAATGTACATCAAAGAAACACTTTATAAACTTTTCTTTTCAATTAGCTTCATTGAAAATAAATGAAACATATTGAAATAAAATAATTAAAACTTTAGTTACGATTAAAATTTTATATTAATAAGTTAGGCGCCCCGAGCACTGCGACAGAATATTTCGTATCTACGGGTCTGCGTGACGTCACTAGAGGAGAAATAGCAAGACGCCTCTGCCACTACTCCCGCTCTCCAGAAGAAATCAGGCTCGGTCAACTCCCGTGTATAGAAATGGCGAAATTCAGCGCCATCTGCGATGAGCCAGAGAACTACAGACGCGTGAATGTGCGATAATTATCATCCTATTTCCCATTTTACGTTTCTCACTCACTTCATTTTGCCTTTATTTGAAGGATTGCAGTACAGAACTTCATAACCAACAAAAGCGGAATTTTTCAGGAGACTGAAATAATATTCTGTAAAATTGAAAGCACCATTTACAGATAAAACAAAAGTTCACTTCTGAGCTAAACTTTTTCTGAATTGAGACCAAAAAAGTATGATTAAAAAAAATTATCTAGTTCCGAGAAATAGAATGTCGAAGTTTACAATCTCAAAGTGACAGGAACCTAAAATTGGAACAGGCTGCAAATTGGAAAAGTCTTTCTCCTCAAAATGATAACGGCACACGAAAACCCGTTTCGAGGTTATAATTTCATTAGGTAATTTTGACAGAACAGCCACAACAAACAATTTGCCGCGCACGCGCTGTCACCCCTTGGCGTTGGAAATTTGCGCCATCTGCGATGGGCCGGAGAACTAATACCGCACCCCTCGATGCCTCTCAGTCCCCGCGCCTATGTCCTAAAAATTAGCCATTTCTCTACACCGGAGTTGACCGAGCCTAGAAGAAATAGATGCGGAAGCGGACCATGTGTTCCCGACGGGAATTTCTCCTAGCTGGGCATGTCTGCTATAATTAAACGACATCAGAACTCATTAGCCAAAGGACAATTGACTCGAAGGGCGAATTTTTTTTAAATATACATATATATATATATATATATATATATATATTCGGTTTCGATTCCTTTGGAATAAAGCTGAAGGGCCTATGACAAAGCCACCGAACGAGTCGTCGGGTTGCGGATAGAGGGTCCCTGTACCAAGGGTTTCAGCTGAATATGGTTACAATAAATAATAAGCAGTCGCGGACACTTGTCCAGCGATGGTCCCGAAGGAATAGCCCCTAAGCGGAGACGTAACAACCGTGCTGAAAGCTGAATGGCAACTGGTTGAGGTGTCTTAAACGTTTACTCTGAGATACCGGGCGACCTCTCAGAGTATGCAGCCTTATCCTTGCACGCGGGCCTCTACAACGCTGGACGAACCCTTTCCCTAGCTGCTCGTGGAAACAACAATGACACCACCAAAACACAAAAAAGTTGTAAATGCGGTTCAAAACGATCGTACGCGCAGAGCACCCGACAATGGGTCGGCGAGCAATGCCGAGAATCCTAGAATTCGGGGTGCTGAAAATAATATAGATGGAAACACAACGATGAACCGGCGAAACGCGCACATTGAGTGGACGAATTAACTCAAGGATGACTTACTAGATTGCTAGGATACCATCATTATCCCTGTTGGGGAAAATTGATATGTACGCGGAGCGCTTCCCCAACTGCTGCTTTATCAAGCTGCAGCCGAAGATGAGGAAGCGACATTAAGACCAAACGCGGAATGCAGGCACCTTCTAAAAGATGATCACGATTTCAGGACAAGAAGGAACATGCAAGTTCCTCCTAAGCCCCAAGATCTGGCTGAAATGGATGCATCCCTTCATGGAGAAATCTCGCAAGAGTCCGACCTCTGGACCATCAATTGCTCAGTTTATGATGCTGCGAGAGCTTTGGCTAATTCAAATCGAAGGCTCAAATCGACGATGGATCAAAAGACCAAAAGACGCTTGCATCAACTGAACAAGAAGATTGGATGTGTAAGACAGAAGGCGTCCCGTGTTCAATGTGTGATTGACTACATAACATCTGGTAGACCGGTCGCGGAAAGGGTTCGAAAGTTCGCCCAAGAATCAAGCAGCATATTGTTCACAAAATACGGTTGTTATCTGACGCAAGGAAGAGAATACAGAAGAGGGAGAGATGGATCAGGGAGAATCAAAAGTTTCTCGCTGACCCATCTCGCCTGTTCAGTGATCACCCTGCTTCTGTCAAAAATCCACCCAAGCCCAACGAGGTAGAGACTTTTTGGAGAGGTATACAAGATCGCGAAAACACTAAAGTTGAAAGAAGATACCGACAATATCATCCGCTTCAAGGAATTTTGCTACCTCATAAAATCTGAGGAGGAATGTCCATCAATCACTGCCAAAGAGGTGAAAACAGCACATAGAGGCACGAAGAACTTTTTCGGTGCTGGACCAGATTGTATCAAAAACTTCTGGTGGAAGAAGTTTACTTCTACACGCCAACATTTGGCCCGCATATTCACCCCATATTTAAAGTCGGAGACACCCATTCCGCAGAGTCTGGTGTTAGGACGCAATATACTCCTACCGAAAAAAGGCAAATTGTCCAACCCAGAGAAGGATTGTCCAAAGAATTGAGCCTGTGTGGCGTGAGATGTACGAACAACGTGGCTCGAAAAAAGGTGTCGCAGGCTGTCGAGAGAACCTGCTAATTGAAAAGTGTGTCTGTAAAGACGCTGCAGCCCATCAACGCGTCCTGTCAATGGCCTGGAGAGACTAGCGGAAAGCTTTCGATTCTACCTCTCATAGACTCATCATCTATCTGTTGTAAAGCTTGAAGGTGATTTCGTCGTGTCCTGTGACCACCCATATCACGGTTGTGAGTCGTGGCCATGAGTGTGATTTACGGTCCTACGGTGCTATTGGGAGCGGGTGTCACTTTTAGATGGCAATTTTTTCCAGTGAGACCCTGCGGTGGTTGTTTAACCTTATTTTTTGATTTTATATACAGGGTGTCCCAGTACTCAAGGTACATTTTTATATTTTTGAATTCCTCATAAAAAATGGAGTTGAAAATACTAATAAAAATTTGTTTTAAAGTTAATAATTTATGAGTATTTAACAATTAAAGATTAACCAATGGGAAGCATGCGTTAGATGGACGACAATCCTTGTGTCACTGACGAGGGTGTGTGCGTAAAAGAGGAATTTTAAATTTGCAGGAGGATGTGAATATCAATGGTGCAACTTCACACTGCAACTGAGCCACGAAATATTAAATACTAGAAAATAAATTTTCCTTTAGAATACACGTTGCATTATTTTAACTTCCTTCGAGTATTTCTAATTCTATAGAATTCAAACAAATTCTTAGAATTCACTTGTGTTCCTTTGAATTATTTTGAAGCTTTTTTTTAATTTTCTTGAAACCTTTACCAGTACACCATCAGTTATTCTGAATTTCTCCAAGTCTTCTGTATTCTCTGAAATCTACTCAATTCTCTGAATTCTTTTGAATGTTCTGAATTCTTCCAATTTTCTGAATTCTTTTGAATTCTCTGAACTCTTTCAAATTCTCTGAAATCTTTTGAATTCTATTAATTCTTTTGTACTCTCTAAATTCTTTTGAAATTCTCGAATTTTTTTTAATTCTGTGAATGCTTTTAAAGTTTGTGAATTCTTTTGCACTCTGTGAATTCTTCCGAATTTTCTAAATTCTTCCTAATTATTTGAATTCTTCTTAATTCGATAAATTCTTTCGATATTCTCTGAATTTTTCCAAATTCTTTGAATTCTCTGATTTATTCAGAATTCTCTAAACTGTTTTAAAATTTTTTGAACTCTCTAAACTGTTTTCAATTTGTTGAATTCACGATATCACTGCATTTTTTTAAATGTTTTTTAATTATCTTGAAACCATTAGAATACACGTTGAATTACTTTAACTTTCTTCGAATATTTTGAATCCTGTAGAATTCAAACGAATTCTTCAGAATTTGCTGACTTTTGGTGTCTTTTAAAAAATGGATAAGAGTTTGTCGTCAAACAAGACCTTTTCAGTTGCACCATTGATATTCACAACCTCCTGCAAATTTAAAATTCCTCTTTTACGCACACACCCTTATCAGTGACACAAGGATTGTCGTCCATCTAACGCATGCTTCCCATTGGTTAATCTTTAATTATTGATTACTCATTAATTATTAACTTTACAACAAATTTTTATTAGTATTTTCAACTCCATTTTTTATGAGGAATTCAAAAATATAAAAATGTACCTTGAGTACTGGGACACCCTGTATACAGAGTGTCCCAAAGTTCTCGCATACGGACCACATAGCTCGAATACTGGTGAAAAACTAAAATCATATTTTAGAGCTAAAAAATGTCGAATACTCATTATTTTTTGAGATAAAGAAGGTCAAAGTTGGCCAATCACGTTGCGTCTTTCAAAGTTAGGCAGTGGTGTTTTAATTTTTAAAAAAATCCTCGACAGCAACCCAATTCACGGTAAAAAGTTTTCTCGTTCACAACAGTCACCTTTGGAATCAAATTCGCAACGACGAAACGTGAAAAGATTTGAAAAATAATAAACCATTAAACGTTTTTTTTATCTAAATGATTGGAGTTGATTAAAATAATTTCGTAATTTAAAACCTACAAAGCTTAATCAAGTTTATGATTGAAAAAGCTTATTTGTATTTAATCTTAGTAAAAAGATGTACAATTGTTGATTAAATACGCAACAAGATCACAAACCTTGTGTGAATCTAGTTTCACGTAAGTCGAACGTGTCAGACAAGTAAAACTCTGTTCTCTAAGTAAATATGAATTAATGCAAAAGTACTAATTGAAAAGCAAAAAGATAGCACTGATTCAATTAGTTATCATTATTTAACTAATCGTATATCAAATTTCACTAATTTGATTAGAAAAAAACCTGTATTTTATGCAAAAAATTAGATACATTTTTTCAATAAGTTTCGGTACACTTTTTCTACCAAGAATTATGTAGATTCGACTAACAGTTAATTGCAATTACTTGGTGCTGATAGAAGTCAGCCATCATTTGAGTAATAATTAGTTAAATTTAATTCAATATTCAGAGTGAGCGAGGAATATATATATTTTTTAAATCAGAGCCTTAGAGCTTTTTCTGAAAAAGATTTTTTTTTCATGGTTAGGCTGAAATTCAATTATTAATTATATTAATTAATTAATAGTAATCAACAACTGTTGTTAGTTAGAGAGGTCAATTTATTGTTTTTAAATCAGAGACTAAGAGCTTTTTCTGAAAAAAAGATGTTGTTATGGTTGGCTGAAATTCATCTTATGGCAAGTATCAGTTAACTAATGAAGGTTAACATAAGTCGAATGTGGCAGGCGAGGAAAACTCTACTCTCTAATTAAGTCTGAATTAATGAAAAATGACTAATTGAAAAGCCAAAATATAGTTACTGTGTCAATTAGTTATTATTATTAAAGTAACCTCAAGTCAAATTTTACTAATGGATTTATAACCAAAAAACATTATGTTGTTCAATTTGACTAAAAAATTAGTTTCATCATTTTTAAAAATGCGACGTCCATAAATGGCGTTCACTGTGCGAGGGAGTGGGTTCACTACCTAGAGTGACACTAAGGGTATCAGAGTTCGAAAAAACTTCGTTTTTAAACTTAATAATTCGAGCTTTAATATTGCTCTTATAATACACTTGTAATAATAATAGTAATCAAACACTTGTAATTATTAAACTCAAGTTTGATCTGCTTTTCTGGACTACAGTCGGTTTTCAATGTGACCACCGTTTTGTTCTATGCAAAGATTTGCTCTTTCAATCACATCACGTTGAGCTCGACAAAGCTTTTGTTGTGTAACACTTCCACAAGCTTCGTGCAATCTGGCTTGAAGAACTTCCAGGTTTGCTACTGGTTCCTTGTAAATGTAGTCTTTTAAATAACCCCACAGAAAAAAGTCCAGTGGAGTTAAGTCAGGTGATCGTGGAGGCCACGCAATCGGACAGCCGCGTCCAATTCACCTTTGTGGATAGTCCTCGTTTAGTACTCTTCGTGCATCAAGTGTAAAGTGGGGTGGAGCTCCATCTTGTTGAAACCACATTATTTGTTGCAAAATATTTGGCACGCCGCATTCGTCTAAAAACTCTGGTAGTTCGTCTTCCAAGAAATGAGCATAAAATTGACCATTGAGCCTATCAGGCATTATGTACGGTGTCACCTGAAAACGTGTTATTGTTTGAGTTTTTCTTTAATTTATGTAAGAACATAGTTTACTTAACCTGATCTGGATTATTTATAATTTAATAACTAAATTGTGCGAAGTTCAGTACAGTACTGAACTGAAATTGTAACGATTTCACTTTTAATAAATTATTGGCTAACAACTTTCCACTACTTGATTAGCAAACTACTAATTCAGGTTAAAAAAGGTAAGACGTATTTATAAATAAATAAATAATTTTCATTTGAGAATTTTGTCTCAAGACCCTACGAAACAATGATATTCGGGATTGAATCGTGAATTTTCATAATCAGGACCGAATTTCGGTTGGTAATACTTCAATATTGAAGCAGAACTTCTTGCGATGTAAACCCATCGTAACAGGTTTTGCAACGTAGCAGTTTCTCCCACCATGGCAAAAATTGCTGCAATGTAAATAGGCTTACTGTATAAATGAAATTATAATTTAATTTATTTTTATTTCAAAATAAGATTCCTTACTTAGCACACGTGTTTGAGACAAACTGATTATTTACACGTACCAAGAATTCGTCAACCATTCCACCCCAAACGTTTATACTAAATCGGCGTTGATAACCTCGAACAACCTTTTCATGAGGATTTTCCTCTGCCCAGTAGTGATTGCTGTGGACGTTAAATATTCCTTCACGTGTAAAACTAGACTCATCACTCCATAATATTTCATGAACAAAATCAGGGTCTAGGTCATCTTGGCGAACGATCCACTGGCAAAACTCTAACCGTGACTGAAAATCTGGGAGTAGCATATCTGAATTCTAGTTAAGTGATATGGATGAAAGTTATTTCTTTTTAAAATCCTGTGAGCCGATCATTTTTACACATTGCAGAATTTCTCAATTTGACGATGACTTATTCTTGGACTATTTCGGGTAGCTGATAGAACAACGTCTTCTGCCTGATAATTTACTTCAAGTCCTTGACCTAGTCCTCTTCTATTAGGTATAATTGTTCCTGAGACACAACCGTGAATTTCATTAGATAAGTAAAAATGATCACCAGTTGCTTTGTATTCAATCACAATACATTTATTCTTGTGATATTCGTTTACAATAAATTTGGGTCCATTTACCTGTCTCTCTTAAACGCCTTTCAGCTCTACGAATTACATTGGCATCAGGATGCCTACGGTTCTGAAATCGAAGAGACATTTAAGGGTTAAAAATACATTACAAATGAGTATAAAAACCAGTGAAAAACGAAACTTATAAAAGTACTTCTAATTTTTTTTTAATTATTCCAAGACGGGGGATAAATAGTTCGGTAAAAGATATTAATCAAGAACCCGTTACAGATAATGAAAATTAAACGAAATCAGAAAAAGCTCGAAGGGACAAATTTAAAAACAATAAATTTACCTCTCTAACTCTGAATAACTAAATTCATCTAATCGTTGCTAATCATTGCCAACAGCCATACAACGCTGGAAACACCAGTTCCCGTTAGATCACTGAAGTTAAGCAGTGTTGGGCGCGGTTAGTACTTGGATGGGTGACCATCTGATACTACTGCGTTGCTGTTGGTGGTTGTGGGTGTGGTGAGCCCACACATGTAGTTATTTACTACAAGAAACTATCCACCTAAAAAAACACTACCCGAATCGGGTAGTGTAACGCTTACCCCTAGAGGCTCGCCGAAAGGGAAATAGCTTAATGATATACATTGCTCAAATGCTGACTGACTTCTAGCATCACCAAGTATGTGCAACGAACTAATTGTTACTCAAATCTAACTAATTCTCATTAAAAAAAGTAGCGAAACATTTTTCAAAATAATTTAACTAATTTTATAGTCAAATTGAAAAACATAACTTTATTTAATAAATCCTTTAGTGCAATTCAACTTGACATTAGAAAGTAGAGTTTTACTTACCTGCCACATTCGAGTTACGTGAACCTTCATTCACAAATTCAGTTGTTGATTACTATTAATTAATTGATTGATACTTGGCCGTAATTGAATTTCAGCCTAACCATGAAAAAAAATCTTATTTTTTTTCAGAAAAAGCTCTAAGGCTCTGATTTAAAAACAATAAATTGAGCTCGCTCACTCTGAATATTGAATTAAATTTAACTAATTATTACTCAAATGATGGCTGACGTCTAGCAGCACCAAGTAATTGCAATTAACTGTTAGTCGAATCTACATAATTCTTGGTAGAAAAATGTACCGAAAGTTATTGAAAAAATGTAACTAATTTTTTTGTCAAATTGCATAAAATACAGTTTTTTTATAATCAAATTAGTGAAATTTGATATACGATTAGCTGAATAATAACTAATTGAATCAGTGTTATCTTTTTGCTTTTCAATTAGTACTTTTTCATTAATTCAGATTTACTTAGA
>CAKNWU010135922.1:919-11272 GCA_932072015.1 Andricus quercustozae | reverse complement strand
GAATAACGATCAATTTTACCTCATTTTACCGAGTAATAGTAGTATGAAGTATTTTCCGCACAATAGTACGAGTCGATTCACTACACAACTGCCTCACGAAATACGTTTACAAGGTCGTTGGGCTGTTGGACTTACAGAAATTCAATTCCCAAGAACATTTCTTCATGTAAGACATGAGTCACCTGATCGAATGGATAATTGCATAGCTTTAATGACAAATGTACCGAGTAGTATGAATAAAGAAAAAAATGATGAAAATTACGAGAGATAAATGATTGAAGTGAAAATTGACGGTGAAGATTTACAGGTTAAATACTCGCTTCCTTACGTTCTGAAATAAGACGCCTAGTTGTCTGAGCTTAATGACAGTGCTGTTAGAGAAAAATACAGCGCAGGCATGCTAACTGGTAAATGGTTAACTCCTATTGTCTCCGAGTTTCATCCTGGTGTATACCCTCAGGTAAACGATCTTGTCCGAGCGATAAACCAAACACCGATTGCTCAAGAACACGTAGGATTAATTTTTCAAAAAGACAAAGATTGTTATGTCAAAGTTGAAAAAAGTTGTCAAGACGATTGTAAGATAAAGGGGCGACATTTTCTTGCAGTTAGTGAAAAAGTATCTCGTATACTTGGTTTTGCACCACAACAATTAATATTAGATAATCATAATTTTGCTAATCACCCTCCAAGTCTGTCACTTGGTTTACCCGAAATAAGGTTTGTTTATTGCGACATTTGTAAACCTCACATTACGGGTGATGTAAAAACACCGCTTTCACATATTATACCTGTAGATACCCAAAACTACATTTTTATATCTGCACAAGTTACGCAGTTTTCATCTCCAAATTACATTTCATTTCTTCATACCGAATTTCGCACGATAGAAATAGATATAAGAGATCATGTTGTACTGACTATACCATTCGAGTTTGGCACTCTGACAGTCACACTTCTATTTTAAAACATTGATTAAAGAAGAAGGAGAGTAAGTTACTACACAACACAAGTAGGTGGTGGGGGAGTATCGAAAGTTTATGTCGGATCGTCCTATCAGAGAGTTCATGGAATCGGCAGTTTTGTAGGTGGGATTTTTCGACGTGTGCTGTCGATGCTAGCGCGAGGTGCACGTACAGTTGGTAAGGAGGCACTGCGAATAGGTGTTAACGTTTTAAATGATGTTGATAGAAAAGTACCTCTCAAACAGTAATTTAGCACGCGTTTCAAGGAAACTGGTCCAAAATGGAAAAGAAAAGCTTTAGATCAAATTGATAATCTTATGAATGGATCGGGTTATAAATTTGGTGTGAATAATTTCAGACCTCCGTTACCCGGAGTTCGTGGTATAGAGAGTATTACTCTGGTTAGAAAAGGTATTGAGCGGAAAAAGAAAAGGAAAGGAGTAAAAAATATGAAATCTAAAAAGAGAATCAATAGTAGTAAAAAGAGGAAAAATAAGAACACACAGAAGAAACAAAAGCGTAAAACTAGAGTGAATAAAAATCGTTGAATTTCGGACATTTTTAACACTTAATAACTAGAGTATTATATAATGTCCTCATGACACTCACATTCTAGCGAGTGTTTGTTAACTGAACTAGATCTTTTCTCCCTTCCACCTACTCAAACATCAATTAAGAGCTCGCAATGGGTTCATTACAAGCCCGTTTCATCGCTGACCGACGATTCGCCGATAGAGTTCTGCAAATGCAGCCAGTCTGAAAAGTGTAACTGTGATAAACAATTTACTTCATTCGAAGTTCAATCAGGTGGACGTGTATTTGAATCAAAAACTCATTTCTCCTCCAAAAAACGCACACGCGTACACAGCTTACCTGGAAACATTGCTGAATTATGGACCAGCTACAAAAAAAAAGCCATCTGACTTCCGCTCTCTGGCGTGTGGATACTGCAGGAAAAATGTAAGATTTGTCCAGCAAAGATACAGGCATCGATACCCGCCGAAATTATTTTGGTGCAGGCAAAACAATAAATCTAGTCAGTCATCTGCATTGCGATATTTTCAATCAAAATAAATTTCTTCTAACGAAGTTGAGATGCGTCTTCGACTCGTACGTACAAAAGATGCTTTTTGCCCAATGGATCCTGTCAATACATGCAATTTACACATTTTGGAAGCGTCCCTCCTTGTTCGTTTAAAAATAAGCGCAGGAATTTTACTAGAACACGCAAAAGCTCTAGCACAAGGAACAGCAAAATACCCGATAACAAGAGTCGAGGTTAAAGCGCATACTTTACACGGCGGTATTCACGGTGAAACTCTTGATAATGTTATTCTCGGACAGTTGCCTAAAAGAATAATTATCGGTTTCGTAGAGAACAGAGCTTTCAACGGAAATAGAGCACTTAATCCATTTAACTTTCAAAATTACAAGATTAATTTCTTAGCTCTTTACGTCGATGGTACACAAATACCTTCGAAACCTCTGCAACCAGATTTTTCCCAAAAAAATCTTTACGTTGACACTTATCACACTCTTTTCCCTGTCAGTGGTATTCACTTTCTTAATGAGGGCAATGAAATGTAAAGCATGGAATTACCAACAAACACTGTAAATTGTATCGTATACGCAGAATATGATAATGTTTTGGAAATTGACGCGTCTAGACAAGTTATTGTTAATTTTGGAGGATAATAAATCATTTTTACCGCCGTCTTCATTTCTCGAAATTTCACACATCTGACATCCTAATGTACACCTGTGTTTACTAAGGACAGGCTTGGACAGGAAACGAGTCTATTTTACACATTTGTCCTTATCTGACTATAATTCAGGTGTGTAAACATTGGAAAAAGGGTAAGCAAAAATCATCAACATACGTCATCATATATGCGTATTTTTTGAAGCCCACAGACCATCTTTCATTTCGTCCGAAGTTGTCTTACAAGTCGGTTGTTTCCTTACGTGGCTTCTCGTTTGTGCGTGGCACGCTAGTCTTTGTCACCGTCGTCTTCTTCTTCAAACTCATCACCAAAAAAATTTCTTTTTATGTGAAAAATATTATGGACTTCGTGATTGATATGCAATCCTCTCGTGATCTTGAAAATAACTTCATTGCAAAAGAAGTGGCCGTCATTGCAGTAGATCATAACTATATTGGACATTGGATAGCTGCACCACCTTATCCCTTCTCGGATCTCTGTAGCGCTGCAAAAGAACAAAATAACTGGCTCACCTGTTATTTTCACGGCATCGAGTGGTTTGAGGGAGACACTCCTACGAAGCATCTACATTCAAATCTTCGTGATGTCGCAAAATCAGCTGGTCATATATATACTCGAGGTCGGGAAAAAGCTACACTTTTGCAAGATATCACGAGTAGACAGATTATTATCAACCTAGAAGAATTAAACTGTCCTACTTTTAAAAAACTGGAAATCAATAACCAATATTGTTTTCATCGCGGCGTGAAAAATGGAACATCTTTTACATGTGCTGTCAATAACGCAACTAAGCTAAAAATCTGGCTTCAAAGTCAAAGACGAGAAGAAATATCGCTTCGTGCTTTCACTCGTTGTAGTCAAAGTACACTGAAAACAAATAACTGCTCTAAAATTGACACTTTTGGGACGGCGATAACATCGAGGACGGTCGCTGACAACATACAGATTTCTTTTAAAAAAATCAATTAGATCAAGACTGAGGCTTCTAATCCTGGACCAGAGGTGCCTCGACTTGGAAGTCTAGGAACTAGAAGGGACAGTCTTCGGATACTTCGATCACTTCAAGTAATACCGGGACATGCGACTGGTGTATTCCCCGCAGATCGGATACCAAAGTTGTGGATGCGACCAGCTGCTTTAATTTTCAACACGGATCCACACAATAAAGAAGGATCGCATTGGGTAGCTCTTCCTATTGACCGAAATGGCCGAGGAACGTACTTTGACGGCTATGGCCTACCGCCTCTTATTCCTAAACATCTTTATCGTCTGCGAGGACACTGCACAGTGGTCCGAAACAGCTAAAAAGGCGGAAATAACTCGAATATATGAAAGTCGTTATTGGTGTATAATTGTGTATTTTTTTCACACGAAAATATACAAGGAAACACACAGCAACCACATGTTTATCCTTCGTAACTCTCAACTCCAGTAAAATTCTCCTGAACATGACGTATCCACAGCAGCGTTGCGCACTCTGATTCCACTGTGTCTTTGGGTTGTTAAGCCTATCGCGATTATCTCATTAAGAACTCACAAAGAGCTAAAATGTTATAAACCAGATTAAAGGACGCATTTCGCTTTAAAAAAAAGTGATAAGCCAAATTTGAATGTAGCCCACTGACTGCTGCTCCAACACGCCCAAATGTACACTACGCAATTCTTATGGAAGTCAGCAAACGTCAACTTTGCATTTAATTATAAAAATATGTTACGAGATGTCATGGGTGAATCCTAGATAGTATGAGTCATTAGTGTGTGTACATCAAGGAGCAGTCGGCATTTTTTGACCATACGCGCCCCTAAGCGGTATTTATTGATAAAACTTGGGAATCGCGTCGTCCACCGCGCGCGCTCACCGCTTGAGCAGACAGGTGCTGCACAGTGGGCTGAATCGGAAATTTACTATTCAAAATCACCTGCAGCCTAAAATTCTTAACCGATTTTCAAATTTGTTGTTAGAAGTGATCAGCAATAGTTACATAAAAGCGCCTACGGTTTCGATTTTTCAATTTTTATCACTTTCTATTTTTTATATAGATATACAAAGAGCGAAAATCGGACATTTTTTTATTATTATTTTTTATCTTTTAATAAATAACTTAATTAATCCCATTCTAAATGAAAATGAATGTCGAAGTATCTGAGGAATATAAATAATTAAAAGTATATCGAATCTAATTGTTATAAACAAATTATATTAACAAAATGTCAACATCCTGGAAATTTTGCTTGCAAAGTATATTTGTCAGTTGAAATTACTTGATTTCATCGACAGGATCTTATTTGATCATAAAAATTTGTTGTCTGGTATAATTTGTTTATTTTATAAACAAATGCATAATTTAGGCATTTATTGGCAGAAAGTAATCGTTTTTCTCTCTACTCGACTTCAAATTACATAAGTAGTGATGTTTAGTGACGAAGAATTGTCAATCGATATTATTTGTTTATTTTATAAACAAATTTGTTAAGCAACTGCATAGTTTGACCATTTATAGATAGAAAGTAACCGTTTTTCTTTATCATCGTCTTTAAATTATATTAGTGGATATTTTAGTGATGCATACCTGTCATTCGATATGATTTGTGTATTTTATAAACAAATGCAGAGTGTGGCAATTTATGGGCAGAAAGTAATTGTTTTTCATTATTAACGCCTTCAAATTGTGTATGTGGTGGTGTTGAGTTATGAATAATTGACACGCCGGGAGCTAAAACGTCTCATAGTTTTGTTACGAGCAAAAATGTCAACAAAATATTCCACGCGTAAAAATGTTCCAAACAAAACTCCCGGGCAAAAATGTCACAACGGTTTTCAACGCGAAAAATTGTCAAAACAGAAACTCACGGACATGAACGTCAACAAAATTTGAGTAAAACTACACTTTGTATAATAAGAAATGCCGATATTTCTTCATGATTTCTAACCATCATTTTTGATAGTTGTGATCAGAAATCATTGAAATTTCAAAAATTCAACCGTTAAACAAAAACTTATCGTTTAAAACAAAGAAAAATGTTAGTCCAGATTACCAATAAAGAAAAATTATTAAAACTTGATGATTTTATATTACTACTTTTAATAGTAATAATACTATTATTTAACTTCTATCATCATAATTTGACCATTCTTGTAGAGAGACTACTTTTTTTTAATGTGAAAAAATACAGAATTTCTTCTAGATTCAAATAATGTAAAAAACATTTTTTCAACGAGAACAGGTTTGTACCATTAGGTTTGTACGAAATATACTATTGACAAAGTTCTTGCTCCAGACAGCAGTTTTTTGTAGTAGAAATTCCTGTCAAGAGTTTCATAACGACATTTTAGAAAAATTTGAATCATTCATGTCCATTTCAATATAATAGATATACAGAATCTAATTTCATACTCAGATTCTATCGTTTTATAACTGTTAAGTAATAGAACTCTTCTCTTATAACTTCATAAGGAATTGAAATTTAAGAATCTTAAATTAGATTAAAATCAAATTCAAAATCACATTTAACGTCCAACACTCAAGTAAATGTATAAATTCCTGAAAATAAACCAAGAATCTAACGATAAAATTTGGATTAGCACCACAAAATGCTCCTATCGCAATTCCTAAAAACAAAATAAAATGTTGAGTCAGCCATTTGAAAGCATACAATCAAAAAAAAAATTTCCAAACTTTCAAACCGTTATCCGTCATATTGGATGAGTTAGAGGGGGCTAACGTCCATTTTATTTTTTATTCTTTTCTCTGTTTCTATCAGTAGAAAAAATCTGAAAATATTCACAGTACTTCTTTCGGTCATTCTCAACGTGCATGATTTTTTCGAAAGAAATTTGGCGGGAAATTCAAACTCAAAAAAAATGTTAACATTTTTTTTGTATTTTTTCGTGTGATGAAACTCAAGTACTATCTCAGTTTTTTACCATAGAATAGTCACGCAAAGAGATATTATTGTAAATTTATTCAGATTTTTAAATTTATGGGATCTTAGTGTAAAAAATTGAAAACTGTACTTTTCACATATTCCAACTCCTAAGGCCCATTGATACCTGAATATATTCATATAGTACAATTATATAAGTGTATTTATACATTATTAGATACATTATATATACATAATGTATATATACATTGTAATAGAAAAGATAAAATGTTCATTCGTGGTACTATTATTTTTGAAATTTTTTGGATGTTTTATTTATATATCTGATTTAGTTTCATATTGATTTAAAACTAACCACCGACTCATGCTTCGAGCCGCAGGCGAATGATGCAATCACACGAGTTAGGAATTACCTATGCGCACGTGTATCACATGCTATTTTTTGCAGCGCCCGTCCGTAAAAGTTGTGTCAGGAGGAGTTAACGAAAAATACTAATCTTGAAAGAAAAGATTTTAAAATTTCTTAAACCATTTTTTTTAAAACAAAAGTTTCGCGCACAGTCTGCTCAATTAAGGTCCTTTGGACACCATTTAGAAGCATGAAAAGGTGAACTTTTGAGGTGGGTTTTACAAAAGATATTTTTGACATTTTGAAGAGAATATCTATACAACTTGAGAAGTTTAAAAAAATGCAAGAATTTCTCGACTTTTGTACATCTAATTCAACTTGTGATACGACCTAGGTCTTCAGGTCTTATCTTTAATTTAAGCCAAAAAGAACTTGAATAATCTCCATGGGTAGCTGAGATATGTCTTGAAATGTCAATGTCTCAAACTTTAATTTTCAGCCGGCGAATATTGCTGTCGGCCGCGAAAGCGGTGATCGCCGAGAATTTCTCAAATTTTGTTTCTTAACTTCAACTCGTGTTGTGACTTACTATACTAATGGAAGAAACTGACAGGACGTATTCTGTGAAATCTCATCTTCAATTCAAGCCAATAAAACTTTAAAAATATTCACGGGTTCTCAAGATATAATATAAATGTTCAAGCATATGTGCTTCGCGTCTCAGTCGGCGATCACCGCAGATGGCCAGACTTGCTGCTAAAGCGACTGAAATTTGGCGCAGACACGCTTGGACAATTTTAGTCGTATCTCGAAAACCCGTGAAGATTGTTAAAAGTTTTATGGGCTTAAATTAAATATAAGACCTTAAACACTGTGTGGTGTGAATGTGAGATTTTTGTTACAACTTTCCTAGGTCATGCCACAAGCTGGAGTCTAGGTACAAAATTCGAGAAATTCTTGCATTTTTTTAAAACTTCTCACGTGTTATATTCTCTTCAAAATATCAAAAATATCCTTATTAGGGCTTATTCGACGCGTACTTTAATAAGATTTACAACAGGTTTTAAAAAATATTCCTCGCACCTTTTGGGAATGAGTTATTACGTTTGAATGTCAGCAGTGATTTTTAGGAGTACTTGCGTTGACCGTACCAAAAATTTCCGACGGTAGTGTTGACCTAGGTCGATATTTGTCGAAAATCATCAGACCGGCAGAAATTTTGAACAGTTTATTCACAAAAACAAAATGTGTAACTGTGATAAATGAGGACAGTGATGATGATTAAATTCTCAATCAATATGAAACTAAATCAAATAAATAAAAGAAGCTTCTGAAAGTTTAAAAAATGATAGAGTACCAAGAATAATCATTGTATATTTTCCTTTACAATGTATATATAATGTATCTAATAATGTATAAATACACTTATATAATTGTACTATATGAATATATTCAGGTATCAATGGGCCTCAGGAGTTGGAATATATGAAGATTTCAGTTTTTAATGTTTTACACTAAGATCCCCAAAATATAAAAATCCGAAAAAAATTCACAATAATAGCTCTTTAGGTTACTATTCTGTGGTAAAAAAGTGAGATAGTACTTGAGCTTTATCACACAAACAAATTCACAAAAAAAGTTGAAAATTTGTTTGAGTTTGAATTTCCGGTCAAAAGATTTTCGTATAATCATGCACGTTGAGAATGATTGAAAGAATTCCTGTGAATTTTTTCATATTTTTTCTAACGATAGGAACAGAGAAAAATAATAAAAAATAAAATGGACGTTAGCCCCCCTATCTCATCAAATATTGCGGCTAACCATTTCAAATTAAGGAAAATTTTTGTTGCTGATTGTATGCTTTCAAATGCCTGGCTCAACATTTGATTCCCTTAAGGGGCATTTTTTGCTCCCCTTTTTGTTGTGTTACATTTACAGAACGTGTCTGCTGGGAAAGAGAGTATAGCGACAACCGCCAAAGAAACTATTTTTAAAGAGCAAAAAGTGCTCAGTGAATCTGAAATTTTAACATATATAAAGAAAAATTATCCCTTGCTTAGAAAAAGAGAGAGTGATAAAACTGTATCTCACGGTTCATTTATGATGGATTTCAATATTTTATTCATCGAAATGATTACATTTAACAGTACCCAGCTAGCACAAGAAGTTGCTAAAATACAATTTTCACAGTTAATATTAAATGTTAAGAATGAGATAGATAAGCAGGAGGAGCTATCCTATCTTGAACGTTTTATATTGCTTCATACGGATCCAAACGATCTTGTATATGAGCTGCAATTTTGTATTATTATAATTTAATTCCCTGTCTTATTAGAAGAAGTTAATAAATCAATTAGTTTATTATTTAGTCATTTAAGTTATAATTCATTTTTGCCTTAAGGGGTTAACCCTACTTGCAAATTTTGAAAAATTCGATTTTTGGGTTTTGACATTTTCTCAAAGTACAGCATTTGAAAAATATTTTCTGAAAGTCTTAATGAAATCTGAATGAAATTGTGGAAGTTATTCAGTCGGAAGCGTAGGCGGATCCGTCTAGGCCACTGATCTACATACTAACTGGATAGCGTATAGAACACGATTTTCACGTATAGTAGAACTTCGTATAGTAGCTTCTTTAGCAGAGGGCTTATTATATGGGCCTGGAATTGATGATTCTATGTAAGTAAAAAAAAACGATCATTTCCAAACTTGGCAACCTTTTTTATGATATGAAAAAAAAGAATTTTTTTTTTTTCATTGAAAACTTTTTTTACATTCTCATCAGAGAAGGTATTAGATTTGTGTAAAATTTGTCAAATGTCCACGTTTTGAGACCCCCTGAATCCAAAAAACAGGTTTTTACGAATGTGTCTGTCTGTATGTCTGTATGTATGTGGGTATGTGGGTATGTAGATTTTTAGTTTGTTAGCACGATAACTTTCGAAAGAATTGACAGATTGGATTGGGCTTTGGAACACTCTTTAAGTGTCCTAAAATGAAGGTCAAGTTCGTTAGCCAGTCATTTTGGATCAAAATTAAAAACGTGAGCTCATTTTGAAAATTTTTCAGTACACTTTTTTATATTATTTACAAATTTTATGGATGGATAATAATAGTAGTTAAAAAGGGAGGACAAAATATCCTAATTACTTTTTTTGATAGAAGAAAAATTATCAAAGTTATAGCATTTACAAAATTCCAAAAAACAAAATAAATTGAACATTTTAGGCCAAAAAACGCACGATATGAAAAAAAGTCAAGAGGCAAAAATCGTTGCTTTTTGAACACCCTACAATATTGTTATAACAACTTTTTGAATTTTGTGCAAAATCAAAAATTCAAATTTTTATAGCACAAAAAAATAATGAAAAATAAAAAAATTCCATTTTTCGGTCAAACTATGCAAGATATGAAAAATAATGAAGGAACA
>CAKNWU010135890.1:1023-13681 GCA_932072015.1 Andricus quercustozae | reverse complement strand
GACATATAGGAAATTTTCCATCCTTGTATAGGTTCGAATCATCTCGTGAGACGATCATCTCGCTAAGTCAATCGAACCCAGCAAACAGTTTCTAAAATTATGCATATATGTGTGATATATAAATTATTAAAAACCTTTTTGAATTCAAAATTAACTTAACTCATTTAACAAACCAAAATATTTCAAAGAAAACTTTTTAGCGAAAACTTTTTAGGCCGACTCGGGAACCCAAACTTTTTAAGCTAATTCAAGCTTGCATACCAGCTCAAATTAGGAAGATTGTCATGAAAGTCAATATTATAAGTTTTTTGTGTTGCTGAATAATTATTTAGGGTAAAAATTAAAAAAATCAAAATAGTGGATTGAATATGCCGCAGAATTTTTTTTAAATTCAATAAAATTGCAGATGTTTATGAAAGTCGATACTCGAGGTTTTTCTTTTGGTCGCTGAATGAGGATTTACAATCAAAATAGACATTTGTGACTAATAGTTAGAGTTCTGAGGCTAATTTATAGTTCACTATATTGCTTTTTTATTATATTGTATTGCAAAATGTATACATAATATAGGTAGCATTAATAAGAATATCTAAATTAAATGTTAATAAATGAGGCATATTAGAATGACCGAAAATTCTACTATATAATACGTAAAGTCATAAATATTTAAAAATACTATCAACAACAGTTTTTTGATCAATCAAAAAAATATAGGTTGAAAAACTTCAAAATAAATGGCATATAATAGTTTTATATAATTTATTTTTCATCAAAAAGATTTTATTTGTTAAACCTTCCTCTATCAGTTCGACATCTGATTCCTCGTTTTCTTTCGCGGATTTTTTGCGTTTTGCTGTGTTTACATTATCTATTAATATTTTGAAAACTGGCGTTTAACGAGCACATTGGTCGGGGTTTCAGACGATACCCCACGAACAAAACCAAAAGTTCAAAAATCTCGGCTCAGAAAATTTGTAAAATTTCTAGCAATTTCGAATGATAACGAGATTTTCTCGGCTCGCTATGCATCACTAAGGTGCAAAACTAAGTTCAATGCCGATAAAAATAACCTAAACTCTATTATCATAAAAAACATATTTTCTATTTTGGAAAGCTCCAGCATACAATGTTTGGACAGAATAAAATCTAACAGTGTTCAACTTTCCTTCTGTTAATAATTTATGTGATATTATTGTTTCTCTTTTGATTAGCCTTCAGGTTTTAGTGAACATAACATGGTCTCCACCCAATGCTTATCCTCCTCAAAGTTTTCCCGCTGTTTTTGAGTTTCTCGTACTACCTTTTCGTGGTGTGGGAACTCAATAAGTAGCGTGACGATTCTTTGTTGAGCAGGCTCGGACTCTTTTTTTTCTGCTCTGCTCAGTTTCAATCAAGGTGTAGGCTAGTGTAGCCACTTCGGTTCGTGTAAACATTTAAAAACAATTGTGCTTCATTTAGACAATTCGAGTACTTGAGTCCATTAATTCAAAGTCAGTGTTCCTTTAATTTTGGAATACTTGTTCAGTGATTTCCCAACTCGATCGTCTTCTGGTGTTGTGGGAAGTGACGAATTGGATGACATATTACTTCCGGTCGCGTCGGGATCGATCGTTCGGTGAACGATCGTGGCTGTAGCTTCCGGAGGTTACATCTGTGCCAATTTTCCAAAACAACCAAAACCTTTTTTTGGGCACAAAAGGAGTGCTGTATTAGACATGCTATGGGACTGGATTAAATTATCCTGGGTTAAATCGATACAAGGTATTTGGAAGTTCAGGATCACGGTGAGAAATTGTCTTGTTCATTTTCCTTGACTTTAACCCTGCGTCCCCCACGTGTGGTCTACATGGACCCCACTCACTTTCACGACGCAAGCGGTGCTTAATCGCATTAGACCGGCGTCAAAAAATTATTTTTGCGTTTTAATAACACGAACAAAAATAGGGTAGGTAATCAAAGCAAACAGGATTCAAGTAGAGAGTTTAAAATAAAGTTTAAATTGTATCAGATACAAAAGACAACCTCCTTATACTACTGACTAACGAAGTCACACTTCAAAAATATAAACTGGAACAAACAAACACTACACTTTCAATATGAGAAAACTTTGCAAAGTTTTTATTGCAAATTCAGTCTTGAAGCATCAACTTGACAAGACTATATAAAACTAATAATAGTAACGTGGGGTCTGAGCGGACTCTAATCACGTTTTTCAACAAAAACATTAAGAAAAAAGGGATTACATACCTCAGAGATTAAAGCGCTCTTACTGGCTTCTTGAGAACTATTGAGAGGGAAGATACTAAACGCGACAGGCAACGGGATGCAAAATTCCGAATGTCATAAGGAAATTAGTGCATCTGGGGTCTGCCTAGACCCCACGTGGGGGATGGAGGGTTAACCTGACTGAGCACCATTCCTTCGCTCTCCCACGCCAGTCCGTCAATAATTCAAAGCACCATCTTTTAAAAAACGACCATGTGCAGTCTCATTTTAACTGAATTTAAAGAGTTCATTTATATTACATAGAATAATTTATCATTTCTCTATTTCGAACTAATTTATTCGTTACACAAGTATGTTCTACAATTCGAGCAACAATCTTCTGGTTGACTGGGATCGTCAAACCAAAATGCAGACACATAAATCATTAACAAAGGTAAAGAATATAAGGGAAGAGATATTATATAACACAGTATAAATAACGCAAATATGTATTCATTTATTTTTATATTAATTTCTTGCAAGAAATTGCTTTTTCGGGCGAAAAAATAGTACTGTAATTCTTTGTCTGTTTCAAATTGCGTGGCAGAAGAATAATTATAATAAAATAGTTTTGATGGAAAGCAGATAGAAGAATCTCAAGAAGGAAGCATTTATATAATGCTTCAATTTTAAAACGTTCAATGATTAAAATAAGCCAAAAGTCACATTCTAAGTTCACAAAAAATCAACACTTCACTCACTAGACATTTTTTTTCCACCACGGCAGGTTTTTCTGAAAATTAATTTTAAACTTTCTGAGAATTGATTTATCTTGAACAATACAAATATTGGGAGTCATTCATAGCTTTAGTTGTTTTTCAGTTTTCACATTGATCATAACAATTAACATAAGAGATCATAAGAGATGTCAAATAATTTAAATAATTTAGCAAGTTCAATATAAGATGATTCAAGTAGTATGGGTCATCTACGTCAGCTATACAGTATAAAGTAGTAAAAGTTATTTTACATTAAACATGATGTTTTCCAAGTTGTATATGTAATGGCAAAGCAGCCATAATGGGTGAAAAGTAAAATAAATAATTTTATGTTTTCTGTAAAAGGATTCAAGTAGTATCAATAATTTAAGCCGGTCATACATGATGGTATGTAGTATAAGTTATTTTACATCAATCATGCAGATTTTCAAGTAGTATAAACAGTTTTAAGAATAGCTACAGGAAAATTCAAGTAGTATAGGTAATTTAAATCGACCATAGAGGATGTGAGATAGTAAAAGTTATTTCACAACAATCATAAGGGATTTCAAGTAGTATAAGTAACTTCAGTCAGCCATAATAGATTCCAAGGAATATATCTGAGTAATTTTAAGTTTTCCACAAGAGTATTCAAGTAGTATTAGTATAAACAATTCGAAGGTAGCCGTAAGAGATAGGCTTCATAGAAGGATAGCAATAATAGGATTGGGGTCAATTCAGTCCGCCATACACTATACAGAATAGCAGGTAGAATAATTTATTTTTTCCCAACTTCACAAAAAGTCCATATACCTTGCCTGCAACGCGAGAGAGAAACCTATTTTTTTAACTAGTGACGAGCGCGCTTTTACTGTGAATTCATTATCGTGTTTTCAAATACGCATGTACTTGTAATGTCTTTGTTTTGAGAAGATACGTGTTCTGGTTGAATGCAACGTGTCTGAACTAAAGCGATCGTGAAAAGAACCAGGGTCGCCAACCTGGAACACCAATGTATATTCATAGACATGCTTCTGTCTGATATTCATCCTGAGTTGTGTGAATCTCTACGTCTACAGGGTGTTCACTGCTCAATTCGTGGAAACCAATTTTTTTACCTCTTCATATTTTTACCAATCAGTGTCTCGTACATGTCATATGTTTAATTTTTTTATATTTTTATTTTCATCTTTTAGAAAATATCATACTAAAAAGCTAATCTTTAAAAAGTATCATAACTAAATCCAATTTTCATTTCCACAGCTTCTAGTTATAAAAAATTCTTAAACTAGTAAATCTAAAAACTATATTGAACATTATTCGATTCAAAAATAAAATAGGTTATGCCGACTGTTATAATAATATTTCGAAAAAAAGGGAACTTGTTTGCGCATAAAACTTTCAGTTGCTGTATTCGACCATTGCCCGAAGTTTCGATCTCTTGCGAATTCAATTAGCAAAATCGTACATAACTTGACCGGGCAATTTCCATAATTCGATTACTCGTATCTCTGCTTCACGAAACGTTGAAATGTATATCAGCTGAAAATATCATTGGCTCAAACTCGTAATAGAGTTTGTCGGGTTTTCATTACTAAACTACATGACTTATAAATAAAATGGCCCAATTTCTTTTACCCAATTCACATTACGTCACATTTTTTAAATTATTTTGATTCTTCCCCCTTTTTAAAAGGTGCCACTTTATTGCATAACAAGGGAGTGCGAAAAGTTTTTCTTCAACTAAATACTACCTCTCGTCGAAAGTTAAGACTGGAAACGTACCGCAAAAGCTCAAACTGGAAGTCTGCATTTGTTCTAATTTTAATTTCAGGCCTTGCTGCCTGCACAGTTGGTTAATTAGGTTATGCAAATTAGCTGCGTTATGTTACTCGACCACAGCTATAGAGCATGAAAGCGGCGGAGGGAATTTCGAAATCCTCGGAATTCTCACGGCATCATAGTCAAATTCTGGTTTCAAATGCAACCATTAGTGATGATTACGAAGCCGCTTGGTCACATGTTGGATATTCCCGGATTTAACTGCAACCTTTAAAACAATTGTGCTAAACAAAATACGATACTTGAGGCAAAACTCTTCTAACCTTTCGTCGCATGGAAATAAAGGTATAGTTTATGCATGGATGACTTAGTTATATTGTTCTCTGCATTTCAAAAAAATAAATATAACAAGTTTATCAAAGAAAATAGATAATGTATATTAGAATATAATTAAATTAATGGCGATTTTTCCTAAAATATTAAAAGTAGATTTTCTCAAAAATGCCATCAATTTTTTGCTTACATTTACTTGCTGAATCAAAACTCGAATTACAAAGAAATCTTATAAGTTTCATGCTGGCTAAACTATAGTTGCGGCCACGATAAGTTTTGTTAAAAAAATGTAATTTTCGCATTTTTCTTACAAAAAATGAAAACTTTGACAAAGGGCATAGCAGGATAAGCATGCAAGTGCTGTCCCTGCTCTGATCTGGTTGAGATTTGTACAATAAATTGGCATTGATGTAAGCATAAATTTCGCAAATGATTATATCTAAGAAATCATTTTTATGGGAGTTATGGGGGTTAAAAGAAAAATCGAAAAATTAGTTTTTCTCGAGAACGTCTAAACTGACTTCAATAAACAAAAAATATGTTATGGGTCTCAATAGTAGAATGCTGGAAAATATTTATGAACTAATTTTTGCGAATAGAACCGTTAAATAATTTTTTCTCCCATTTTTTGGGACTTTTTTATTGTGTGTGCTTTGTGCAATGCCAGCATTTTTCACCCAAAAAAATCTTCAATTCATATTGTATAATATATTCAATTTTTAGAACGATCGAAAGGGTAGAACATAGTTGAAAAATCTAAAAGCTTTAGCATACTCCGTGCCCCGCACACTGCACAATGGGTATGTGTAGCTAGCGGCCACCACCGTTCAGTGGCCACCGCACCTCAAAAACTAGCTAACTCCCAATTTCGAGTTCAAAATTCAAAATGAGAAAGTAAGACACGTGTGGTAGCCTCCCAACTGTGCACGTACACAGATGGAACCCTCCTAACTGTGCACGTCTCAATTAATACAATCACATTTTCAACTTACAAGTCCATGTGCTAATCGAATTACTTGAGACGTGCACAGTTAAGAGGGTACCATCTATTCACGTGGACTTGTAAGTTGAAAATCTGATCGCACTAACTGAGACGTGTACAGTTGGGAGGTTAGGACGTATACTTTTAAGTGAAAAATGGTTGTATTAAGCGATAAGTGTACTTGGACTTCTAAGTTGTAAATCTGATAGCAGTAATTGAGACGTGCTCAGTAGGGAGGATACCATATGTGCAAGTCTTAGGGTCTTACTAAATTTCTCATTTTGAATTTTGAACTCGAAATTGGGAGTCAGCTAGTTTTTGAGGTAGTGGCCACTGAACGGTAGTGGCCGCTAGCTATAAGGCATACCCACTGTGCCGAACGCGGCGCACGGAGTACGTGCTTTTTCTTTTTATATTTTTTAAACTATGTTATATTCTTTCGATCGTTCTAAAAATTAGATACATCACACAAGACGAATTAAAGATTTTTTGGTGAAGAATGGTGGTGGTACACCAATCACATCCCATAAAAAAAATTCCCAAAAAATTGACAAAAGAAATTATTTAACGGTCCTTTCGCGAAAATTAGTTCATAAATTTTTTCTAACATTCTACTATTGAGACCCATAACATATTTCTTGTTCATTGAAATGGATCTAGCCATTCTCGAGAAAAATTAATTTTTCTTTTAATCCTCATAACTCCAATGAAAATTATTTCTCAGATATAATCTTTTGGGAAATTTGTTCTTACATAAATTGCAACTGATTGTAAAAATTTTGATCAGATCCAACCGAGAGCAGCACATGCATGCTTATCCTGCTATGTCATTTCTAAGAAAAAGCTTTATTTATTTTAAAATTATCTACAAAAAATATCTCTTACCTTTTTAGTATCTTTCATCGCTCGCGAGAAAAATTAGAAAATTCAATTTTTCGAAAATACATTTCAACTGGTACCTGAGGGATCAGCTTTAATTTTTATATAATTTCATCCTTTCACAGAAAAGGCTGGGAGCAAGAAGCGTTGCAGGTAATGTCCGAAGTGAAGTAACAGACAGCAGGCTTCTAACGCCCAGTTTTTTCTGTATTTTTTGTGTTTACGCTCTGCATCATGCACTGAAAAAAATAGTATAGCTGTTGTAGCTAGAAATATATTGCTGGGGAGATATAGCTGAATTTCCAATAAAGTCTAGGTAGGACTGCAAACTAGATAGCTAAGATATAAAAACCGTCCATCTCCTGCAGACAGAAAATTTGGGAGATAAATCTATGACCATTTGCTAAATATTCTAGCAGTCATGCTCAAACATCGTATCCCCTATAATTGGTTTGCTCGTGACAGCTAAATTTTCTAGCTACTGTACCTATATTTTGCTGCAAGCAAATCTGTTCAATACAGCTAACTATTTAGGAAGACGAAATCCAGCGATACTTTCTAGCTGGGATAGCAAGAATTCTAGGTAATACACCTAAAAATTTTTTTCAGTGTGACATAGACGGCCCAGTGAGAAATATTAAATTTACAAACTTGAATTTTAAAAATTAACTTTGTTTTAATTAAATATTTTACAAGAAAATTAAAAAAAGAGAAAGAGGCAAATGTAAAATTTGTAATTCTAAAAACGGTTCTAAAATGACGGAGAAATGATTTACGTTGTGGGCTTACCGTCTAAATGTATTAATAAGGGAAGAGAATCGCCAATAAAGTTTAACTATATCTTTGGAGCTGGAAAAGATCTTCAATCCCGCCAAGTTTTGAGAGTCAAAGTTTTTAAATTCGCTTTTTTCATTTCTCCTTTTAACTGGTTTGTAAAATATAATAATTTAAACAAAAAATTTGAAAATCCAAGTTTGTAAAATTTATTTTCATAATTAAATTCTTAATACTATGTTACCTTGATTTCAATAAATTCTATCGACTAGGGGGGAAAAAAACCTTTTTGCGATCTTGTCTGTGTCTTTTCGTCGTCTTCGGCGTTAGCATTTTTCAAAAGACATAAAATTTGTAATCATGGTGCTTGGTAGTCCTAAAGGAACTATAAATTATGATTACGACATTAAAATTATATTTATGACATTTATTGGCCGGGAAAAAGTAACAGAATTTGGAATTTACAAAATGCAAACAAACAAATTTAAAATAATGTTTACGAGAAAAAATAAAAATCTGCCGAACCAAAGTGGGCAGCTGGGAAAATTATTACCGCAACTCTTTTTTTTATTGAATATTTTAATAAGGTTTTTGGAATTTATAGAAGATTCTGGAATATTTTAGAGCGTCCCAGAATTCTTTGGAATGGCCTAGAGTTTTATAGAATATTAGAAAATTTTATTTAGTATTCTGAGAATATTCTAGAATCGTCTCTCATGTTCTTGCTAGAAGATGGGCGTTTCCGTTTACTTATAAGTTTATAAGATTGTGGAATTTAATTATTTCTGACAAGATGTACCTATAGCTTAAGCTGGGTCCCAACCATCAAACTCTTAATGAAAATACTTTTCAAATTTTCCAGAGGTACAGAATCTAAAGATCAATCAGAAATAAAGTATGTTTTTCATTAGGACCCTAACATTTAGGCCTTAAACTATAAAAAAAATTTAATTATTTTAGAATCCAGAAAAATATCATGATTATAATTTAAAATCTTACCTACAAATTTCAAGAATTCTCTCATACTTGCGCTGTTATCATGTATAATAATTTTGTGAATTAAAAATTAGAATGTTTGATATGACTCACCCTTCATGCCGAAGAAAATCTGAAAGCTGTCCTTTAGATTCTATTCCGTGATTCAAACCGAGCACTTAGGTCACTACGAAAGTGTACGATATTTGGTAATTTCGGATAAGAATTGTTAGTCTCATTCGCAAACGAAGCATTTCTTGACATTGAAACTTATTGCTTCAATAAATCTCGAACCGGGCTGAGCATTGATCACTGAAAGAAATAAAATAGAAGAAAAATAAGATTTAGATAGAATACATTTTATATTCTAAAAGTACATTCCAAAGGTAAACCATACTGCAACCTGATTTATACTAATTAAAAAAATTACGATCCTTAGAATAAGAATAAGAATTTTTTAATAATTAATTTAACATATATTTTTGATAATTTCGTGTTACAGGGATACATGGTTTCTGGGTACGTAGAATATTTTGTCATAGCCTAAATAACAAGTTCTTTATTTTGGCAAGAAATTTAATTGCACAATCAATATTTATGATACCAATAATATTAAAATGTTTTTCAGATTTTACTATTACCATAATTTTTTATAACTACTTTCGGTATGAAATTGCGTATTTCAACATTTATTTACATTATTAATTTAGAAAAATTTAAAATAATATTCTCCACAGTATACCGTGAGAAATATTATAATATGGAAGATTTCGTTTTTTTAATTAGAGCTCTGATTAAAATTAGATGTTTTGCTGCAGTTAGCTTAAGTTACCTTGCAAAATGCTAATAAGCCGCTTAATAAATATGCATATTAGCAATAAATATGTAAAAGCAATTACTAATTAAATTCGAGACACATGGAATGTATACATAACATATGTTACTATATTTCAAGTAATTACACACAGCACTTGTAATTTCAACCTTCTAATTAACTTATTAGAGTTGTATAGCGTCTTAGTATTGCTATTAAAGAAAGAGGGAATATTCTGTATGATGATCAGATATCATTCTCATTAACTTTATATGTCGGAATTCAGTATATTTGGTGAATTCAAGTTAACGTCGGAATTATTGTCCTTCGCTAATTTCATAGGTATGGAGCTTGAAATAGTATATTTTATATATTTTTTAAAGAACAATAATCTCAAAGAAAATTAAAACCGAAAAAGTGATTTTTTAAGATATAAATTACCTCCGGATAATTTTGATCCAATTGCTTTAAAACCTCTTCTAGACTTTCTAAGAATGGGTTTTAACAGTTCAAATTCTGTAAATAAGATTAAGGTAAACGTCCCAGTAATCGTGACCTTAGTCCCAGTAATCGTGATGCCTATTTTCTTGCTTTTTATTTAATTTCAATGAATATAATTTCTATTTGCCTTTATAAAATGCTAAAAATAAGTGGTTTTTATCATTAAATGTTACTGTTAACACACTTTTTTAACAATATATTCAAACTATAACCAAGCTTCACGATTACTGGGACCGTTATGATTACTGGGACATTTACCTTACAGAGAGATATTTATCCTTGACACCGAAATTCAGATTTTGACTTGTTTTTAAAACTAGTTTCTCTTTTTAAAGAAGTGAAGAGAAAAGAGTCTAAGAGTTTTTAAAGGATTTTGAAGAAATTATCGTTAAAAATACTTCTAAACGCATTTAGTAACTTGAAATCGTCGATAATTTCCCTTAGTTATACTCTTCCCTGATTAATATTTTTCATTATTAATTTTCTTTACACTTCTAAAGTTTTAAACTTCACCAGATTCAGTTTTCCTCAAAATGCCATTTCAATTCTTAAGCAACATAAGGATTCAATACAAAATTGTAATTAAACTTTATTGATGTCCACCATCATGTATATCCGCTTTTAGAACTGAGGATGACATTATGAAATAAAGCAATACATTTGTTTCTTAGATATTTATAATATTAGTATTGACGCTTTTAATGGCACGTAATAACAAAATTTCAGCAGAAAATTAGTGATTTGCAAAATTTAAAAGAACACTAACCCGACAGGTCACTCGGACCTTTTTCGGGTCGGTACGGGCTGAGTCGGCTTTCGGATTCGCTATCCAAACAGAAGGCTTTTGCATGCCTCTACAGAAAATGTATTTAATTTTCAATTTTTTACGAAAAATGTAATTCGATTCATTTCATGAATATTTAGTAAACATTCATAGGAAAAATTAATTAATTTCTTACACTATCATATAACTCACGTAATTTGTATTCTACTCCAAGCAAACGTCTGGATTGAATTTGTAATAACTATGCTCACTGCACATTAAAATTCACAACCGTTTTTTTTGTAGAAACTCTTTTTAAATTTTAAATAGTTAATTATTTAATTATTTATCATTATTACATTTATTTCATTTTGTTCAAGTAAATTAAATATATGTACTCTTTTATTTGTCGGCGACAGCTCTTTTTGGAGCAAATTAGATATGTACAGATCCAGCAAAATAAATGAAAACTAAATAAATTAGCCTGAAAATTTTAATATCGACGCGAATTTGCAATCAAACCCCGCATCTGATAGAGTTAACTAAATGTTACTATGGTGGAATACGCACGTATTGTATCAAGAAACCTAACACAAGTAGGTGAAGCAACCCTCGTTATTGATAAGTGCTGAACCATAGAACGTCAGCTTGCCAGTTGAACTATAATGATTTTGTGAGCTAGCAAAAAACGATTTTGTTACTAAAATAAGCTAAAAAATTGTCCATTTCAACATTGAATGAGTCCAATAATCAGAGAATTTTCTGAAATTCAAGTGAAAATTGTATGCGCAAATTTCAATCTTGAATAACTTTAAAAAAATAAATTTTTTATAATTTTCCGCATGAAATTATGTCTTTTATCTATAGAGGAAAGGAGCCCACAGATTGACAGGACAATTTAAATTCGAATAGATTTAGAATTTATTCATTTATATTTAACTTGTTCTGGTTTTAGCTCAATCTTCGCACCAGGAGTCCTGGCCAACCGTAGTCAAAATATATAAAGTTTCTTTTTGATCATATTTCACAGAATAAACATGTTTTTTATCAGGCAGATATGCTTCTTTACGCCTTCTATCTCTGATTGGGCTAACTCCCCAATGCAACGAACTATGCGGCTACGTCACCAGTGCAGCGCAGTGCCACCCACAATAGGCCTCTCTCGGATGGGGGCCATGGTTCAGTTGGGAGTGAAAATAGGACCGAAACGAGGCGACGACCAGGCAATGGCCCCGGACAAACGCAAGAACATCGATTTAAATGGTCGGAGGAACTCAGGAGGGTCATTCTTACCTGTCGGCAAAGGTGCTCACCGGCGCGAAGAGGATTCATGCAGAGGATACATGACCGTTGGTTCAATATGCACCCGGAATATTCTCATAAAACGCCTCAGTATTTAAGAGATCAGGTATCCTTTTTGCGCAAAAAAGGATATGAAGCTCTTTATCAGCAAAAAGAAAAGCAACATCCTTCAACGAACATACCACCTGTTCCAACAAGACCATCTTTGCAGATAGCCGGTAATGCCAACATGAGAAGTAGGAGATCTATCCACCAAAAAGTCTTTCTCAGGATGAAAAAATTAGCTGAAGCTAATACTGCTCTCCCCGATTTACTCTACGAAGATATTAATCTCTGGAATCTGAACTGCGTAGTTTACGAGAAGGCGGTCTCCCTGCTTAGCGAGAATAGAAGTAACTATACTTCAGTACACCTGACTAAAACTTTCGAGTGTATTGCACAGCTTCAGTATAAGATTGAAACGGCCAGACAGCATGCATCAAATATTCAGTCCGTGATTAGCTACATAACATCAAATAAAAAATTCTCTCCAAAAGTTAGGGTACTTGCTCGAAACTTGAGGAAAGCAAATCACACGCTGAACAAGTGTA
>CAKNWU010135871.1:1940-14825 GCA_932072015.1 Andricus quercustozae | reverse complement strand
TGCGCACATATGGAAATTTATGGAAATGTGTAGTGATTCACCAGTAACTTTAAATAACAGTTCTGCTGGACGCATACACAATAGCTCAGGCTATAACTGCTGTAATTTGCAAGAACACCGCAAACTAAATTGGGAAATGAACGAATCCGAAAAAATCGACAAAAACGATTCGAACCTTTATTCGCCTGTGTCGCGGTTCCTTATTCATTTTCTGAACTGTTTTGGTTGTCCCTGAATAATTTGCATATGAACTTGTCATATCTGACAAAAAATTGTTTAAAAATGTTAAGAAAATGCAGTTAACGGTGTTAATTGGGACTCTGAGATTCGGGAAAACGCCGTAACCGGCAGTTACGTCTATCTTCGAATTACGCATCTGAGAAACAGACTTGCTGTAATTCGACAGCAGGTCATTCATAGTAAAACAATATGAAATAATTGAATTATTGCAAATTATTATTCAGTCCTGAAATTATGATTATTATGAAATATTTCATGATATTAATATTATTATAAATTATTTTTGAATGTTCAATTTAAATTGTAGAAATAAATACTCTTCCCCCAATACCCACGCCGGAACTTGCGAGTTACACGTTCGTTCAGAAGATTCTGAGTTGGTCTTTACTCGATTGGTGACGTCGCAGCGAAGTAATGTTGCATTTAGTCCTCTAGAGAACCAAGAAATGCCATGCGCATCCCCAGTCTATCCCCTCTCCCTGAAAGTCCGCATCGCGACTTAGATTCTTCTGTACGAACGTGGTCGCTCGTTCCGGCGCGGTAATTAGGAAAAGCATCGTGTGCAACGAGCTTGATACGTCGATTACAAACCCGCATGATTTGCCACGCTCGCGTAGAAAAGTTCATGCTCGTTAATAATCGACGCTATATCCCGCTTGTTGTACATCTACTATTAATTTCGAAAAAATGTCAATTTAAATTTCTGCAATTTAGAAGAGTTATAGTAGACAATGTTTGAAATTTAAAAATATGGAATTACGTTTGGAGTTCAAATATTTTCAATTTTGATAATTTATAATTGAAAACTCTTTAATTTTAAAAATGTATAAATAACAATTTTTGAATTGTCATAAGTTACAAGATTAAAAGTCAAGAGTTTCTAAATTTATACCATCAAGTCATTTCCCTTTCGGGGCAGGCGTGGCTCACTCGGTGGGGCAGGGAGTATGTGGGGGAGAGATTTTTAGATTTTTAGATTGATCTAGAATTCCTCTGTTATTTATTTCATTCTCATCATTTATGATTGAGAGAGTATTAGAATCGTCTGAAATTTCACACCTCACTTTTTCAACGGTTCTCTACGTTTTGCGACCCCTGAATCCGAAAATCAAGTTTTAACAATGGCGTCTGCCTGGCCGTCCAAACGTAAACACGATAACTCTAAAGAAATGAACGAATCAAATCCCATTTCGGCACACTTTTTTTTAGGTCCTAAAAGAAAGAATGAGTGCGCTAATCAGTCATTTTGGATAGAAATTAAAAAAGTTATAGCAATTAAAACATTTAAAAAATCAATCGAAAATGAAAATTTTAAGCCAAACAACGCACGATATGAAACAAAAAATAAAAATGTTGCTTTTTTGAATTTCTACGAGATTAGCATACGAACTGTTTATATTTTCTTGAAAATTCAAAAATTAAAATTTTGATCGCACAAAATTAATGAAAAATAAAAAATTCCATTTCGTGATCAAACTACGCAAGATATGAAAAAAGATGAACTGACAAAAATATGCTTCAAAAAAAGAACTTAAATTTGTTGATAATCAATTCTTGATAAGATGCGTAGTTTTTTTCCATGTAAATGAATAATAAAAATTAAAAAGATAAATTCTTGGACAAACGAAACCAGCTTCGAAAAAAATTAACAAGTAAAAGCTTAACCAAAAAAGACCTGCAAAGTTGTTGTCAATCCTTTTTCGATAGGATGCGTTGTTTTGGTTTTAATCATGTAAAATAATATTGAAAATTTAAAAAAAATTAATTTATAAAAAAAACCACACAAGCTACAAAAAAATTAGGAAACAAAAATTGTACACCTAAAACACATCTACAAATTTATCAAGAATCAATTTTTGATAGAACGCGAAGTTTTGGTGTTAATCGTGATAAAATAACATTAGAAATTAAAAAATTAAGTAATAATAGATTTAATGCTTTCACGATGATTCATTATAATAAAAGGAGGTTTTCCAGGTTTCAATCTTGTGCAAAACTACGAATCTTGCCGATGTTTCGTGAACATTGCAGTTCACTTCTTCAGGGCAGACCTGAAACTAAAGTTTCAGGTTATGTTGTTCTTATATAAACACTCTAAGATGCCGAAAGCCAAATCGGGTTGGTATTGCATCCATTGTCCCCTATTGATTTTATTATGGTGTTTTAAGATTTCTATTGCTTCTCTATATTTTCTTGGAAAAATATTGTAAGTTTTTGTGATGACGGTTGTTTTGTCAAATAAAATGCCACCAAAGACCGTCCTGACCGCAAATTTGGTGCAGTCAAGACGATCTATCATAACGCTGAATAGAAGTCAAATGTTTTTGAATGGTCAAATGCTAGTCTGGCCAAGCTAATCTAGCGCTAGTCTGGACGAGCTAATCTAGCGCTAGTCAGTCGGTCTTGTGAAAAACTATTTTGGATGGTTGATGTTGAAAATTATTTTAAAAACTGTCTAGACGATGAGACAAAAAATCTTTGGGTTTGATAATTGGAGAGTTATTGTCATGGCGGACTAGCCTGCACCGGTTTAGGGCCAGAAAAGACCGACTGGAGTAGACGGTCTAGGCAATACTCTAACTGAAAGCAAGTCTGAATTAATAATTTTCTACACGTAGACAAACACTATGTAGAATTCCGTGTAATATAAGCCGGAAACATTAACAAATGATAATTATTTCCCGAAAAATTATGTAAAATTTTTTGAACTCGTTGAAATTTGACGATTTTTGCCATATCTCTTCATAAAATTTATATTCTACCTTCAAATGGGCTTATTAGACACCAGATTCTATTAGCCTTCATTCTAATATGAGGAAACAATCTTATATCAAATTAAAATATTAAGAAACTTTATCAACTTCAGTGACGCATGTGTTATAATAAGCTTATGTAAATCCAATCAGAACTGTATGAAATTTTTATAATCTAACTCGTTTTTCAATTGAACAAATTAAAGTAGCTAGCTAATAGCTAGTTAATAATTTGAAAAATATTCTCCGAGTTACTAAAAATCAACAAAGGTGCGTTAAAAACCCGTTGAGGTCAAAAGTTGAAACTTATTTCAGTGGAAAACCTAAATTATCGTAAATTCTTTTAAAAAATCGCTTGAGAACTTACCAGTAACTTACCGGTAAGTTCTTGGCGTTCCTGACGTAAGTTACAGACTTTTGGACTCTAGGTGGTGAGAGGAGGCATGTAGGCATCTGTTTGTATGGGTGGGTTTTCCGTAAACTTTATGCCCGAATGTGTTATCAAATCTTTTGTAAACTAGTACATAGAGAAGCAATCGAAATCTTAAAACACCCTAATAACATCAATAGGGACAATGGATATCATAAACAATACGATTTGGCTTTCCGTCCTCCTGGGTTTTATTTGAGAAAGACTTGATTGCCCAATCAAATTCGACCAGTCTCAACGGTGAGACTCTGGCCAATCACAGGCATCGTAGAGAGTGTATATAAGAACAGCATAACCTGCATAATTACTGCATGGAAAAGTGTTCCACAGGCGAGTGAAAGTATACTCAATTTGCTGTGATTACAAGAAAAGAACAATGTCCTACCTATAATAGGTCATAAGTTATGACCCGTCAAAGTTGGCCAGTTTTGCCTGTTTTTACGGGCAAAAAAGTGGAGTTCAGTTTTCCCAAATAAATCGAGCCAGGTTTGGTTTGCATTGATGACGCCAGAGGATGAAATAGAGTCTATAAAACTCTGCGCACATCTAAAAAAAAAGTCTTTCCGTACTATTATTATGGGATTTGCAAGGATTCAAAAATTTCAGTTTTTTGCATTTTTGACAAAAAACAAAAAATTTGTGTTTTTGTAGTATACCTCGTTTCCTGTGGATCCCACGAAAAAGTTGGTAGAGAATAAATGAAAGTGGAGTCACGAGATATGACTTTTGAAAGTGCACTCTTCCTGCATAGAGGCTCTTGAGCATACCGTAAAGTAGAACTACCATATTTCTAATGAATCTGCTTATTGGTAAAAAATATATATCACATTTTTAAGCAATCTTTTTTGTTATAAAAGTACTCAAAAAGTAATCAAAAGTGGCTATGGCAACATTTTGTTTTTAAAAGTTAATAATAAAAAATATTTTTTCATTGATAAAAAAACATATCACACATTTTCAATCAATTAGAATCACTTTTTTCCACGAAAGTACTAAAAACGGGCCAAAAAGTAATCACACAACTTTTTATTTTTTTGTCAAAAATGCAAAAACAAAATGAAATTTTTCAAACCTTGCAATTCCGAAAATAATAGGTCTAAAAGACTTTTCTTTCTTCAGATAAGGCGTCATCAATTTAAACCAAACCTGACTCGATTTTGTTTTGAGAAAACTTAACTCCACTTTTTTGCCCGTAAAAACAGGCAAAAATTGCCAACTTTGAAGGGTCATAACTTATGACCTATTATATTTAGGACATTGTTCTTTTTTTGTGGTTACAGCAAATTGAGTCTGTCTTAACGCACATGTGAAACACTTTTGTATACAGTAATTAGGTGCAAAGGTACAAAGTGTTTGTTGAAACTTAGTGATTTTTCGCTGAAAATCCAAAAAAGTGGGGATTTTCGAAACAATCATAACTCGAAACAGGTGGAAGATAACGGCTTATTCTTTCAACAAAATGTTCTCATAATTATATCCTCTTTCTTTTTTCCGTTTATAATTTTGCTCTAAAATGCAATGGCGATTATCCGTCTCCGCAAAAGTAACTTTTGGAACTGTTTTAGAAAAAAAAACCGGTTTTGGAAATTGATCTGTTCTAGCATTTTTGATATGTTAAAAGGGACCTATTAATGAAACTTTCTCATTAAAAACATTCTTGGTTACTTTTTAATCCATGTGCATTGCACCATTTAATTTCACCTACAGTTCAAGTGATTACAATGCGTATTATTAAACTTTTTTCAAAACTTTAATTTGGTTTGCTCGCGAACATTTACGTTTCTTCGAGACTGGATATCTTTTGACTGCAAGTTCAGGTTAGTTTACTAGTTATAGTCTCTTTCATTTCGGTACATAAGCAGCCCAGTCGGGGTTTCCTTAAAGCATGATTAGAAACTCTTGAATCAAATTTTTCTAAATTTCTAGCAGAATATATTGAGCTGTTGAAAATTCGTTGTGAAGGAAAGTTGTCTTACATCCATGACAGATTTTACGACAAAGTCGAGAAATGGTACGAAATTTATGTTCGGAGCAGCGTTTGCTCAAAAAACTTCCAAACACTCTCTTCCCAGTTGTTTGCCACATCAACAAAATGCCTGCACAGTGCGAGCATTATGGGTCGCACGCGTGTGGATAAGGCCGCATTGCGTGATTTCATAGCTCCACGCAGATGTGTCTTCGATGTGGTCGCATATGTCTCGCACAGCGTGCGAGTAAAATAATTTTCACATTACGTGGCAGAAATTAAAAAGATAACTCGATAAATACTATTTGAACTTGGTACTGAATCATAAATAATAACAATAATATGATTTTTCGAGCCAAATTCAAATGGTCTTTACAGAGTTTTCATTCTCATGTCCTAATGTGAACAATAGAATTGAGGTTATATTATTTGTTTATTTACTTACCACATAAATAAAACGAACAGGCAGTGCAATAATATCACTGCAATTTTCTCTATCAATTAAATGTTGGAAATTCTCCAGAAATATCCGTCGGGATCGCGTACTAAGAAAACTTATAAAGTAACCACAGCGCAATTAAAACCCAAGAAACCGCGACGTTGCCCACCATCAGTAAAGTGCCAGGTTGGTGAGGGTTTGAGGGGCTCGGTCCGTTGGCCCTCCGCTGGTACTGAGGTTAAATCAACATGGCGTCGGTCACTGGAGGTAAAATTAGAAAAAAAACTATTAAATTAAATGCATATTTTTTCTTATACTGACTTTAATATTTTAGTAAATAGATATTTAAAAAAAGAACTAATTTCCAAAATAGTTTTTCATACTATATAAAATGAGGAAAAAATATTGTTTAGGAAGATGAAAAACAAAATAAATGTCTGCCCTTTTCAGTATTAATATAAACTGTTAATTTACTGATACAAAATTCCACGCGGTGTGTCGAGAAAGCAGCATTTGTACACGCAGGACGTAAGACTCACCGCGTGCCAGTAAAGTGCGGCGCACGATTATTATTATGCCTCGCACTTTGTTATGAGCATGGTGTGCGAGGCACGGATCGCGTGCCTCGCACGCCTTGCGAGTAACGTACCTTGCTCGTTTGCTATCTGGGATCATAGCGGCAAGTCAACGCGTGCAAAATTGCGAACTCGAAAAGATGAAAATTCTAGAATTCAGAATTCTAGATGGTCTCCTGTCTCGTCGATGCGATTTGTTATTTAATATTCAGAAAAGTGAAATATGTTGACGATAAAAACAGTGACCGTTGGCAGCCAGACAAAGTGGGTAAAAATGGTATATACACTGTTAGAAATATCTGGTTGAATTTTCAACCACATGTGGTTGCAGTTTTATACAATTACTGTGGTTGAAATTTCAACCACTTGTAAATGAAATATCAACCACACATGTAAT
The DNA here is from genome assembly GCA_932072015.1 of Andricus quercustozae. NCBI lineage: Eukaryota > Metazoa > Arthropoda > Insecta > Hymenoptera > Cynipidae > Andricus > Andricus quercustozae. The sequence goes on along the minus strand of CAKNWU010135871.1, from coordinate 8,025 downwards.
TGAAATTTCAACCACGCAGTTGAATTTTCAACCACATGTAGTAGAAATTTCAGTAACGAGAAAAATTTTTTTTCGGCACAATTAGTGAATTTCAAGGCAATTATAATTTTTTAAAAATCTTCAAGAAAACTCATGAAGATTCCTAAAAAATACTGTGCTTTGAAATTCACTAACTGTACCGAAAGAATTCTGATAAGGAATCAGTCGGTTATTTCGTACGGTTCTGTCGTGTCATCCATGAGATTAACAAAGTGCGTATAATATTCAGGAAAATAAGCAGCATTAAAGAAGAAAAACAAAAGCTCTGTTGGAATTATATTAACATAATGAGTTGCGCGCCCAATCAAACTTTTCAACACTCGTTTTTGTAAACATAACTTAAAAAAATATACAGCAGTTAGTACCAATAGTCTGAATGAAATTTTCCCATTATGATAATATTAATCCAACGTACCTTTTGTTTTCTTCTTTTCCTGAATATTATATATCCTTTATTAATACAAACGTACGAAATATCTCCTCGTGGGACTTTGTCTCGTTGGGGTCTGGCCTGGACAGAAGTATGAGGGCGCATTGTGTATGCGCAAACGTCTTATTGGATTTTCAACTACATTTGGTTGAATTTTATTTCAACTCCGTGGATGAACGAGATTTCAACCACAAAAGTGGTTGAAAAGTGGTTGAATTTTCAACATATTTCTAACAGTGTATAGATCAGAATTGGGATGCGAAGAATTCATAGTCGCCGATAAGTATCATTGTATATTTTATATTAATAATTATTAACATACCCATGATGCTTTTGAATCTCTTTGTACGACTTAAAAAACTCGTGTGGAATACTTCTTTCAAAATTGATAAAGAAATACTTGGAAAATTGTTCTCAATACGCTTTCGGAGAATTCAAAAAATACTCCTTGACATTTCTGAGTAAGTCGCTTTAGTATTAATTTCTAATAATGAAAGGTTTCTGAATTGACTTATTTGCCTTATATACCAATATTTAGAAGCATCATGCATATCTTCATAATTATAATATATACAATTATACTTAACGGGGTATTTGAATTCTTCGTATCACAATTCTGATTCATATATACAATTTTCACCCACTTTGTCTGGTTGCCATAGCTCACTCTTTTTATCGTTTTTCAAATCTTTTTATCTTTTTTTCTGAATATTAAATAACAAATCGCACCGACGCGACACGCGACCAACTAGAAGTCTGGAATTTTACCATGAACTATATGCACTATTCCGAGTACTGGAGTCTATTTCTAAATAGCGAAGTACTCCCTTCAGCGCTCCTTTTTAGCGATATTTACTCCTTAAAATCAACTCCTGATGATGTTTTGGGACAACTATAGGGTTCGAACGGGGTTGATTGAAATAATTCCGGACAATGTAGTTAGGGACTTCTTTTCCAAGAGTTACATTTTAACTCGTCTTCTTCGAAACGGCTCGCAGTTTACTCAAAACGGTGGGACTTTTATAGGGTATGCTTCGGAATTGATTTTAACTCCGCTTTTTTAATAGTTTATATTTTCAACCAACGCCAATAAGCAATAAAAAGACTAAATAACATAAAGCTCTAAAAATACATAATTCAGGGTGTCTAGATTCTCAAAATATATTCACGTCATCCAAATTTGGTACCTCGGTTAATATTAACTGACTTTGAGATTACATTTGAGCTATATTTAGTTTGGACCGATAGAAAAATTCTGGGGTGCGTTGAAGAAACTCTGGAATAAAAAACCCTATATTATATTTTACAGCTGTAGATACACCACGACCACGCGGAAATCGGTTTAGTCGAATGCTTCGGAGGCAGATGCAAATAATAGGGATTTCTAATCAAAATAATCGTCATCAAAGTAAGTACATATTAATTTTCTGAACTTGGAAAACATCGTTGCGATTTAAAAAAAATCAAAATTCCGTTTCATAACCGCCAATAAACTGTTTTTGCTGAATGTCGTTGACCGTTGCATTCTAGACCTTTGAAACGAGTTTTGGTTTTCAACTTAAAAAGTTCATATTCCTACATCAATTAAATTTTTACATATTTCTTTGGATAAAATGCTGTAACCTTCTTCGTTTTCAAATTAAACCCGAAAACAACATTTTTACAACAGCAAAAAACAAATTTTTGTAAATTGTAGAAATTTATAAAAATTTACGAAATTTATGGAAATTTATTAGACTTTGTGTAAATCTATGATAATTCATGTCAGAATCAGTGACGGAACCCAAGATTTTTTGTCTTACTTTCAGTTTCTTTGATTTCATTGGGAAATGGAGAAAAATTCTAAAAAAATATGTCATTTTAAATGACATGTAATTTGTAACAAGTCCAATTATTCCAGCTTGTACTATTGGTAAATGTAATTAGTCATGGGACTCTATGTGTATATTTTACAGGCAAAGCATATAATCCAGGCATTATATATAATACCCGGCAGGAGATAGGTAAGGTGTATAAACTTGATTTTGAATATAATGATGCAATTAAAGATAGACACTCAACTTTGTTTTTACCACATAAACAATTATTGGTTTAACACTTTGTTTTGAATTAGTGCAAGAATAGGGTGATTCATATTTGTAGCTGTAAAAATTCGACTTTCGATTTTTGGTGATCGATCCCCCCTTCCCAAAATTTGTTTGTTTTGTCGAAAAAGAAATCCAATTTTTTTCAAATCGTTCAACATTGACCCGTGCCCTCGGGGTTTTTAAATTAACATGGCGGTTTTAAGTGGAAATAGCTAGATTTTCGGAAAAATGGAAAAAGAAGTACTTTTCATTAACTTTTTGTAAATTAAACATGAACATTTCTTGAGCGATGTTCCAGGAACAATTTCAATCTAATTACTTTTAATTTCGACGCCCCCAGCCTCCTTGCATTGTTCCCCCAAATGCCCCAAAAAAGCAAAACATCAGTTTTATGTAAAAAATGATGATTAATTTCAATGATTACATTTCTAACTAAACATATTTGGCAATGAAAAGGAGGAGCAAGTGTAACTAATTTCTTAAATAATTGCTGTCTCTCACAATCAATATTACTCGGAACATTTACAGGATGAGTGAATTGTTTAAGTGAGTGAAAATTGTTTAAAGAGTTGAAAAATATCACAAACAAATAATATCACTTTTACGATGCGTCCATTGTGTTGTTAACTTTAAAACAAAAAAACCATATATGATTAACCGGGGAATAGCTGTCTGAACAAAGGAAAATAGTTTAGTTCATTGCCGAATGTGTCAAGTTAGAAATATTATTCTTGAAATTCATCAGCTGTATCATTTATCCCGAAAAATAATAAGTTTTTGCGATTTAGAGGCGAGAAAAAAATTGTTTGAATAAATAGTAATAATTGTTTAAAAAAATTAATTTTAGACAAAGAAAAAACGAATTTTTAACAGTCTCAAACCAATAGAATAAATTTCTGTAAATTGCTTTAACTTTCAATCAATTACTTGACTTTCAAACGAAAAAAGATCAATTTTCAATGATTTCAATAGTTGAATTTTACCCTAGAAGCGATAATTTTGAGCCTACACTGGATTAGTCCAATTTTCAATTAGGAAAATTATTTTTCAACCAAACAAGATGAATTATGAATGAACTATCTACGAAAACAGTTTTTCATTTTCGAAAATATAGAGTTGCAAACCATTGAATTTACAAGATCTTTCTTTCGCCGAAGTGGCCAGATCAAGTCTCACGAAAAATATTCGTTCTTCGCTCACTGAATTTCGTTAGTGTGAAACTTACCCTCAGAATTTGAACAGAAAATACCTAGATATCAAGTTGACATTCTTGATAGGAAGAATTATGCGTACTGAAGAATGACTTGCAACTTGAAAATCAATATAGATTTCTTGTGATTGATGTAAATAGACCTCAGATTCATATTCAGCGAGTCAAAATACATAAGGATAAAGTGGTCTTGTCAAATAGTCATCACCTTTTGTTTTTCCATTGTCAACCAGTGTTATTCATAAAAAGACGCAATTTAAAAAATATATAAAGAAAAAATTGTAATGAATTTTCAGATTTTTCAAAAACTTATTTTCAAACTGGATTTTTTAAGAAGGTCCACTTTTGATTTGCTTCAACTTCTTCTCAGAGATATTTCACAATGTGCTCTAAAAGCCCTCTAAATATAAAAACAAAATCTCCCTGATTTTTCGAAAAATAATTAAAAATTCATTAGAATTGTTTTATTTGAATATGTTTGAACACGAATCAGAACTTTTTTTAATATAACCCTCAGAAGTCTGTTTCATAGGGTCCAGAAAAATCGCATTGTGCTTCGCGAGTTTTTTGTTAATAATTATACCTTTTTGCATTTAATCAATTTGCTATTGTTTTTGTGAATTTTCACTCAGAATGGAGTTAAAAAATCTTGGCGTTTCCGAATTTCTCTATTTATTTTTAATTTTTCAATCAGAGTAAGGTAATAATTAATTCTAGTTGACAAAAATAAAATGTAATATAATAAAATGTAAATAAAATGAAATGTTGAAACAATTCAGTTTTATTTTTAATAATATTGTCTTTGATCAATGGTAGAAAGTTGTGTTTTTTCGAAAATATTCAAAATTTTTCATGACTATCTTCTTCTATATTAATGCTAGATAGTTTCGGGTTTTTCGGAAATTATCAACTTATTGTCTACGTTGTATTCAGAGTGAGGTATTAATTAATAAAAATATGAGAAGTAAACAAAAATTAATAAATTTCAGAAAAAACCCACAACTGTCTAGCATTAATAGATAAGATAAATGTAAACAATAATATTTTGTTTCAAAAATTACTTTTGTTAACTTGCATTTATTATTACCTCACACTAAATAAAAAGTGGATAAAGAGTGGAAAATTATAGGAAAAACTGCACTTTTATAGCATTATTCTGAAAGAATATTGTGACAAGTAATAATAATTTGTTTAAACAATTATTTTTGTTGAATTTAATCTATTATTCGTTCGCTCTGACCTGAAAGTTCATAATAAGTTGAACAATTCCGAAACAACCGCGACTGGCACTGACGTGCCACTGGCGTGCCACAGATTGACTGTCCAGTGGCTAGTAGTCTGGGATGTAACGCTGCAAAATAATCCATAACTTTTTTTATTGTTGTGTTGGATTATCGCTTATTTTAAATGGAGGTGTACCCTTTTGACTGATTTTTGTGAGGTTCTTGTTTACCGTTTAGCTTGAAACACTTAGCGTTCAGTGAGTTTCCCTTTTACCGTTTGGAATATAGACTCCGTGTCTCTTTATCGTCTTTCACTCACTTCAGTTAAATTGGTTCGCCTTTGCCCCAAGCAAGGACTGACGACAAAAAATCGATTTATTTTTTGTTATCGCACAGATCGTTTATTTAAAAATTCATTTGTTCCGACTAGAGTCCGTGTGCGCTCTTTTAAGAGACCTCCTGATTAAATATTTGGTTTGGAAAAAAGTAGCCTTACAAAATTTAATATAAATTTATGATAACTTTAGTATGTAATGTAATTGAAAGAAAATTTTTTTAAACATTCTTTTAAAAAAATCATTTTTAACAATACAGTTCATATATTAAACTTCCAATCACCTTCAATCATTTTTGAAGCTATGCTTCTTAAAGGACGATAGGCCGAGGGGACTGAACTGAGAAATCATGTAATGTAACGCAACGCAACGAAAGTGAGTCATCTTCATGCAGACTATATATAGTCCCCATGGTCATCTCATGACTCTCTCTCTCTCTCTTCCTTCCCCTTCCTCCTTCTTCCTTCTTGCTTCTTCCTTCTTCCATCTTCCTTCTTTTCCTTCTCCCTTCTTTTCCTTCTTCCTTCCCCCTTCTTCCTTCTTGCTTCTTGCTTCTTCCTTCTTCCATCTTCCATTTTTCTTCTTCCTTATTTTCCTTCTTCCTTCCACCTTCCTCCTTCTTCCTCCTTCCATTTTCCTTCTTCCTTCTTTTCCTTCTTCCTTCCCCCTTCCTCCTTCTTGCTTCTTCCTTCTTTTCCTTCTTCCTTCCCGCTTCTTCCTTCTTCCTTCTTTTCCTTCTTCCTTCCCGCTTCTTCCTTCTT
>CAKNWU010135867.1:1661-12798 GCA_932072015.1 Andricus quercustozae | reverse complement strand
TGAAGCGGTTTCTGTATCCTAAGCGTTCAGATTTCCTAATACTTGGAAATAATTTTATATTCCGCGTGTAGAGCAGGGAAAAATCGGCATTTGTTTATCAAAAAATTGTATAAATTAGCAACAATAACACATAGGACGATGTTGAGAATGTTATTGTTAAATGCATTCATTTATCACCATTCCCCAAAATTTTTATCAATTTTTCGTAAATAGTATACGAAAGAATAATGTGTTAATCAAACAATGCAGAAATGTTCAGTTTGACATTAGAAATAAACAAATGCATTTTTCTTAAAAAAATTGTATGACGTGACTTAATACTAATGAGTAGATTATTTTCGAATACTTAGGTTTAATTTTCGTTTTAGCGCCAAAAATCGTAGACTCGCTTGGGAAATTTCTACTCAACAGTTTGTAAATTTGATAAATTTTGCAATCAATAACATAGCGCATTTCAACCACGGATAGGGGTTAAAACTTAATATAATCGATAAATTTTGATTTGATTTTTCAAAAAACACAAGAAATATATTTTTAATTCTTATTCGGGCCACGGATAGAGCCAGAACTTAAATTAAAAGATCGTCAATTACTAAGTTGAATAGAAATTATTACTATTTCAGTGAGTTCATTAATGAACCAAAAAACGAAAATTTAAAATTCTGGTCTGAGTTCCAGAAGGAAACTAGCATTTTTCCGAATTTCACATTAATGGTAACCAGATACTGATAATTGTAAACAGCGGTCATGGCTGTAAACTCGACAACGTCGCACTGAAAAAATATAAAGGTAAGGGTCAATAGAGTAAGGTTGATAGAGTCAGTCCGGGACGAAAAATAAAAAATCTTACTTTAATTTACTAAAAAATATATATCTTTTTTGTTTCTAAATTAATTGTAGAACACAAAACTAACAAACATTATCGACCCTAATGCTAATAGAAAAATCTTCTTTGCACTTATATTACTTGGGTCAATTAAAAACGATATCTTTTGAAAATACAGCAAAGTTGTCATCTAACAATATTGTCTGACTTTGGGATTACATTTGTCCTCTCTTTATTTTTGATATTTTGGACCAATGGCAATCTTTGCAGTTAACGGCGTTTTGCCAAAATTATACAATAATTATTTTTGATTTTATTAAAAATTGAATAAATTATTTAAATAATCAGATGCACCTTTGTTTACAATACCAAGGAGATAGCAAAACGGTGTTGTGAAAAATGCATTGCGTGTCCAAAATTTCTCGCGGGCGTTTTTTCCACTTCGATTTAAAAGCCACTCAAGAATAATATTTCAAATAACACTGCATCCATCGACTCATATTTTTATAAAGCCAGAACATCCAACTAGAGCACTGCTAGCGACCGCATAATGTGACAAAGTCCAATTAGAAGTGGCTAAAATTCGATTTCTTGTTGCAACTACACAATACCTGGTACAAGGGGGTTTTTGTAGTGGCTGTTTTCGAATTTGATGTCAAAAGTTACAAAGTCAAATGGTGGATCCAATATAACGGAAAAAATGGTTAAATTTGCACACGCGTTTGCCTGAATCATGCGTAAAGAAAAAGGATCCATATTACTCACAACACGATTTGTACAAATTCAGACAAAATGACCTTCCAGTAGATTTGACAAGAACTGAACTTCTTTTAAAATCTTCTGAAATATCATGCTGTCCACATTTGTACCGAACATGTTGTAAATATTACAAATTCTTTTTCTGCGTGTCTTATGAGGGGAGTTTTGGGGTTGATTATTTCAAATTTTTGGTTTTTCGTTGTTTAAAAATATTATAAATAATATAATATTATTATATAAATATATTATAAATGATATCGAATAATACTAAATAATGTTATAAATATCATATTTTACAGATGAAGCTCAACAGATGCCTGTATTAAGCCAAATCTCAACACGATCCGAACAATTCCACGATTTTGGTTCAAATTCTATCCATCCTGCTGTAAGGCTAAATTTTATTTCCTAATTTTGTTTTTAACGTTGTTGGCCCCTTAAAGACCTTTGAAACAAGTTTCGAATCTTAAATTGAAAATTTCATACTCTGTTAAACTGAACCAGTGAAATTGTCACTGGTTGAATCAATATTTTGAATTATCACAGTTAAACCCGTGATTTTCCCACTTTGACTACATGAATCAGTTAGTGACTAAACTAGAATAACGTTACTGAATATACCCGTGACGCCAAATAAGAGATTCAACCAGTGATATAGCGCTCCGTGCGGGCAAGACCTGAACCTCCAGTCGTCTGCTAAGCGCACGTCGCAGGTCAGGTCTTGGCATTTCTCGACTGAAAACGAACCTTATAGTGCACTTGTGTTTGTGTTATAAATATTTTGCGCCTAGCTGCAATACGCAGGGGATATAAGATCTTTCGCTTGAAAGGGGGAAGGTCCCTGGCCACTTGGGTTTGACATTGAGCGACGCGACACGTTGACATAACGGTGGGCCTTTTCTCAGGCGCAACATTTTATATCCCATTATATTGCACCCAGCCTTCATTTATTGTTATGAGAGACTAAAGAAAAGTCATACCTAACCTGCTGACAGACGACAAACCCTACGACCAGATTACTACGGGTACTGAGAAACCAGTGAACCTCATTAATTAGACCAGTGCCGAAATTTCACTGAGTGAACCGGCGAATTCTCACTGATTGCCAGCGACACTTCTGGCTATTTCAAGCAGTAAGATTTCACGGAACAAAAATTCCCGGACAAAAATGTTGTAGCTTTCCCCGTTTTCAAAATAAATCCGAAGAACCCGTTTCTTAAAAAACAAAGTTGTTTTGTGAAATTTGTGGACATTTATTGGAATTAGTAAAATTTTCGAAATTTATCGAAATTTATGATGTGTAGAAATTTGTGGAAATCTATGGGAATATAGGGGCAATTACGGAAACTTACGGAAATGTGTATTAATTCACCGGTAACTTTCAAGAACAGTCTAAAATTTGTTATGGATGCTTATTTTGCACACATTTAAAAGTCACTCGAAAATAATCTTTAAGAAAATACTGCAACCATCGTGACGTATCTTGGACGCCAGAACACCCAACTGAAGCTCTGCTAGCAGCCACATAGGGTTTTGGTGTCGCCGACTTTAAACTTAACATGAAAAGTTAAATAAGAAAAATGACGGATCCATTGGAAGGGGAATATTTTTTTTGAAAAATGCTAAAAGTGAGTGCTACGAAGGTACTAGATTAGAAGACTAAAATCTTAAAAATGTAGTTTCCGTAGGGTCAATCGTGTTTTCAAAATGCTCAAAAGACTTAAGGAATCGATTCATGAGCTTACATGAAATAACAGAGCGCAAGATGAACATTTCAAGACATTTCTTCATGAGTGGTTTTCGGTTGACTTTTTACACACTATAAATTTTGATACAAAATTGGTTTTCAATATATATTTTTTTATTTCAGAAATAAATTCATTGCCTGTTTCAAGTTAATGATTGGATACCTTTGTTAATGTTAACTGAATATGGGATTACATTTGAGCTATCTTTAGTTTGGACCAATAGCAAATTTTTGGCATTCGTTAAAAATTTCTTGAATAAGAATCCCTATATTATATTTTACAGATGAAGATACACCACGACCAGGCTTTTTCCCACATAGTGAGACAATGTATACCCCAGTATGTAAGTATATAATCATTTTTTCAACTCAGAAAAAATTGCTGTGATTTATAAAAAATAATCAAAATCCTTGGCCGTTGAATTCCTACACAAGTTTCGAATTTTATATAAAAAATGCATAATCCTATAGGAAATTAATTTCAGTAGTATAGCTATGACAGTTCGGGGAAACCACTACGTAGTTCCAGCTACCGCCGACAGATGGCGCCACCGGTCAGTTCCTAAGGTCGGTAATTGAACTGTCGGTAAGGTAGATTCCTGGTGCAGATTATTGACTAGGCCAATAAGTATGGTTCCTGTTTTACCGACCGAACCCTCCAGAAACTTTTATAAAGGTGGCGCATGTGGGATTGTCCAAGTTCTGGAACTTTCTAGAATTTAGATTTTCTAGAAGGATCAAAGTGGATATATTGCCTCTTAGATTTATACTCGTACAGTCATCGAAATTTCTAGAAAGCTGGAACAAATTCGTGGTTCGCTTAGCGAGGTGGGTCCCTGCAATACCAATCAAGAATCAAATTCTGGGGATTCCCGGAAAATAATCGAACCTTCTAGAAATTTTGACGTAAACTCTGACGATTTTCTATACATCCAAGTTTCTGGAAGGCTTAAATATAGGATCTTGCTTTTGAGGTTTTCAATATCCGTAAACTTTCCAGAAGCATCGATATTGGACATTGTCTTTCACTGCTTTCCAGAAAAGATGAATCGATATATTCTCAACTTGCAGCTATAATGGTACATGTTTAAAATTCAACGTCTCGAGCCTTCCAGAAGATTCTTTGTGGACGTGGTGATCTCTTAACGATTTTCTATACATCGAACTTTCTAGAAAATTTGAACATGAGAAGCTCTTGCTTTTAAGGTTTTCTATGTCGTATAACTTTCTAGAAGATCAATCAAAATTGGATGTAATCTCTAATGATTTTGCTAGAAAAGATCCATCGGTGGCTTCTAGACGTTTCGACACACTAGCTGCCAGCGATGCTGGAAAATACATGGTTATATTCTAGAAAGATCGATCGAAGTTTCCACAAGGTGCGTTCCACGCGGGGCTCTGCCTGCTTCAATTTGCTAGAACCACCTATATTGGATGTGTATTCTTTAGCTAAATTCGAGAACGAACGATCGAGATTTGCAGATATTTCGATGCATGGATTCTCAAAAGCAATAACCCCGTCTGGAAACTTCGACCGTTCTTTCTCGAATGTAGGTAAAGATATATTGGGCCACGCAGTTGAGTTCTTCAACATTTAGCCGTGTGCTTCACCGGAGTAGGCTTCTATGACACATGCGGATGCGTACAACCGTTCGGTTGTAAAAAGGTCTGCGCAGTTGAGTTATATGGTACATACAGCTGCGCAGTACACTTTTACAACACGTATTGATGCGCAGTAGATTTATATGATACGCGTGGATGCGCAGTACAGTGCATATACCGCTGTTCAGTACACTTCTACGATACTTGCGGATGCGCAGTGGTATTTTACAATACATAGGGATGCGCAGTACATTTTGGCGGTATATATGGATGCGCAGTAGAGTTCTGCCACATATGCCGCTGCGCAGTACCCTTTTAGGACACTGGCGGATGCGCAGTAGACTTCCATGATACACATGGATGCGCAGTACAGTTTGGTGGTGTATATGGATGCGCATTAGTGTTCTGCCACATATGTCGCTGCGCAGTACACTCACACGATACTTACGGATGCACAGTGGTATTTTACAGTACAAAGGGGTTTGCTCTTGAATTACTGAAGATAGCAAACACTTGTGACGAAATACTTTCATCTACAGTTCCTATGCAGAGATTGACCCCAGAGCAACAGAAAGTCTTGATTGAATCCACAATTTGTTACATCTGCGGAAAAGCTCTACATCCACCGATAAAAAAAGTGCGTGACCATTGTCATCTGACAGGTATGTACCGCGGTCCGGCACACGAACATTGTAATTTAGAATATCAAGATTCGCGGACCATACCTGTTGTGTTTCACAACTTAAGTGGGTACGATGCTCATTTTATTATTCGGGACGTTGCTACGCAATTTGACGGTAAAGTTAAAGTATTAGAATTAAATAAAGAAAAGTATATTTTATTTACAAAATATGTTCAAGAAACTCAAATCAAATTTAGGTTTATAGATTCAATTCGATTCATGGCCTCGTCCCTGGAAAAATTAGCGTCGTACCTCACATACTATAAAATTGTAAATAAAGTATTTTCTGGTATCGAAAGAGATAAAATTGACCTTCTTACGAGGAAAGGTGTTCTTCCTTACGAATACCTTGACTCTAGAGAAAAACTAAAAGAATGTCAGCTGCCACCAAAAGAAAAATTCTACAGCACTTTGAATGACTCATCAATCTCTTATGAGGATTACGCACATGCACAACAGGTCTCAAGGCCTATGATCCTGATCCCGCACACTACTACACCACTCCTGGCTTGACTTGGGACGCCATGCTCAAATATACGAAAGTAAAATTAGAACTCCTCAACGACGTTGATATGTTGCTGATGATTGAGAATGGCAAAAAGGGTGGAGTGAGCCAATGCTCAAACAGATATGCTATTGCCAACAATAAGTATATGGCAGTTTTTAACGAAAATGGGGAGATAATATACATAATGTATTTTGATGCAAACGACCTGTATGGTTGGGCAATGGTTTAACCACTCCCTTATGGTGGTTTCGAGTGGGTTAAGAATTTAGAAAATTTTGATTTCAATGTTCCTGACGATTCGCCCATTGGCTATATACTGGAAGTAGATTTGGATTAACTAGCTAATGGTCTCAAACTTGTCAAAATTCATAGAGTTATTCAATTCAATCAGTCGAATTGGCTTAAAGAATATATTGATCTGAATACTACCCTAAGAACAAACGCTAAAAATGAATTTGAAAAGAATTTGTTTAAATTTATGAATAATGCAGTTTACGGGAAAACAATGGAGAACGTACGAAAACATGGTAATGTAAAACTCGTGACAAAGTGGGAGGGTAGATATGGAGCTGAAGCCCTCATAGCCAAACCAAATTTTCACAGTCGAGCAATATTTAGTGAAAATCTAGTGGCTATTGAATTAAGGAAAACTCAAGTCTTGTTCAATAAACCAATCTATGTAGGGCTTACAGTGCTTGATGTATCAAAAATCCTCATATATGATTTCCACTACGGCTATATGTGTAAAAAGTACAGGGAAAACTGTAAACTATTGTACACCGATACTGACAGTTTCATATATGAAGTTAAGTGTGCAGATATTTATGCTGATATGAAAGAGGATATAGCAAACAATGTATGCCAATTCGATACATCAGACTATCCTCAAGGCAATGTTTTCGGAATGCCGCAAGTCAACAAGAAAGTTTTGGGTCTAATGAAAGATGAATGTTCAGGTCAAGTTATTACGGAATTTGTTGGCTTGCGGAGCAAGATGTACAGTATCCGCGTAAACGGTGAAGACTTTGTTGAAAAGGCAAAAGGGGTGAAAGCTGCCGTTGTAAAGAAATCAGTCACCTTCGATGACTATACTGAATGTCTAAGAAACTCGACTGTACAATCTAGAACACAATATGCAATCAGATCCAGACTTCACAATGTTGAAACTATCAAACAAATAAAAATTGCGTTGACTCCTTATGACGATAAGCGATTATTATTGAAAAATAGTACTGATACTCTTGCGTGGGGCCATTACAAAATTATGGATATCGATAATGATGATGATGATATTGACGATGACGTCCTTAACGATAGTGATATGGAACTTTTGGATCTTCTTGTGAAAGATTAGTTGTAAATAGAGCTTTAGAGATTTTCTTATTGTAATTATTTTGTAAATAGTTGTTATCATGATTTAACTGAATAAAAAGACAATATATATGCGTATGAATTGTTTTTTTTTATTTATCAAAACCTTACATCTAGTTAGTACAAGCGTAGAATTAACATACATTTAACACATAAGTTTAGCACTCATTTCTTCATAGTTGGTTTAATATTGATTTATCGTTGGTTCATCGTTGGTTTAACATCGATTCATCGTTGGTTCAACATCGATTCAACGTTGATTCAACATTGATTGAACGTTGAACCAACGTTGACTCAACGTTGATTCAACATTGATTCAACATTGCTTCAACGTTGATTCAATATTGCTTCAACGTTGATTCAACATTGCACGGGTTGTTCTTGATAGTCTTTAAGCCTGTACGTCACTGGATTCGTGGGTATAACTCGATCCACAGTGAATATCTCTGTTGTCCAGTTGGGAGTGTATCCTTTTTCAAAAACGTGCTTGTGCTTGCTGATTCGAACTTTGTCACCAACTTTGAACTTTGGCCTTCTCCTCGGTATATTTCGCTGTTTTGTTAAGCGCTGAATCAGCTTCTCTTCATCCTCGATAGTGACATCTTTTGGCTTTATACCGATTGATCGACGTTTGGTGTTGTTGTACTTGGAGATGAGAGTAGGCAAAATGTCTATCCACTTAAAGTTGCCTCTCAAGCTAAATTGTGGCCACATCTTATTCTTCAGCGTGCGATTAAATCTTTCACAGATTGACGCCTTCAGATTACTATGCGTAGAGTAGAGATGTATGCCATATCGTTGCATAAGTTCTTTAAAATGTGAATTATAAAATTCGTTGCCTTTATCGGTGTGTAAGTTTTTTGGCACACGACCCTGCAGAAGTATAGATTGCATTGCTGAAGTGACATCTGGTCCACTCTTGCTTTTAACAGGAACGGCCCAAGCGTACTTGGAGAAAATATCTATAACGGTGAGTAAATACTTATAGCCATTATTCTCACGCGCATAGGGTAGCATTTCAATTAAAGCTGCCTGCCAAGTCTCGTCTATACCACGCATTTGCACGTGACGACGTGGATAATTCTTTCTAGCAGGTTTATGCAGTTCTGTGACTACTGCCAATTTCTCCTTGTCCATTCTCGAGTGCATTTGATCGAGCGTTCAACTGAGCAATGAGTTCAATATTACGGACTGACAAATCTTGTTGGTTGTCAATCTGCAGGTTTTTCAGTTTTTCGTTGATTGATTCTTCGAGTAAACGTAACGTCAAATTATTATTGTCAATCTCTGTTCGCATAGATGATGTGACTTGGTACACAGTACGTATCTCGTTTTGTGCGATACGCTGTACAAGTCCCAAATTGACTGCGTCGTATTGTTCTTTGGCCTCACTAACGTTACAAACTCTCTTGCCATCTACGTCGTAATGGCCGTCAGAGGTAATCTTGAATCCAACACCAGGCGGTCCACGGCTTGCTGCAGCGGTTCGATCCAGGTGACGTCCAAACACGTCGATACTCATCGTGATACTGATGATATTCTTATAAGCACACTCCTAATATATGATTTCAGCTTCCCGCAGTTCCTCAATGATTGATATAATTTCATTCTTGTGACTCATGTTGCCTGCTGCCTGAGTTGCTAGGAGTAGACGAAGACGATCAACTAGTTCGTTAGGGTCGTCCCAGTAGACATAGTCAGTCTTTACATTTTTTCTTTCTACCATATACTGTGGCAGGGAACCTCCACCTTTGGACGATCGTCTGATTGATACGTTGAACATTTTTGAAATAAAGTTCTTGTACTTATTATTGTTGCTAGTGCGAATAGATTCACTGGGACTGTATCGCTTCTTGTGTGCATTTGTAGCAATCAAAATTTCCTTATAATTATTTTGATCGTCAGTGCTTACGTGGGATTCTTCTGGATTTTGTTTAAACAACAGTTCAAGCAGACCAACGGTTTTCAGGTACTGTTTACCACCAACATTGATATATTGTCCCTCAAAACTAATGGGTTGATCACCAATCATAAGGCTGCCATCATTGAGCTTATGCACACCATAAACCATATCCAAATACTGCTTCCTGTTTTGTTGCAGCATCCTGAGAAATTTGTTTGTTAAATACTCGTAATTATCCGCAGGCTCAGTCACGTCATCTTCTTAAAGCATAGTTGTATCATGCTCTCCTTCAGCATCAGCAGTCATAAATGAAGCATTATCGTCCTCCTCCTCCTGCTCATCTTCCTCATCTTTTTTCTTTACAAGCTCATTTTGTTTAACTTCCTTCTTGATTGAAGGATTCGATATGTCAACCAGTTTCTGCAGTGGCATGACGACTGGCTTAAATGTTTCACTCATTATCTTTTCAGTGGCTTCTTTACCCATTTTGAGCATTCGATGTTTTACGCCGAATTGCCTCACTAGCTTTAGCAATTTGACGGAGCACCTCCTTCCCCTTGTGAAACTTTGACATGTTGATGTGTTGATGTCTCAATTTATAATGACATCATTTCCACTACATAACATATATTTATAGAGAGATAAAACAGTCAAAACCTTTTCTGTATCTCCCCTTATTGAGCTCACTATCCTTATCCATGACAAGAAATCCATACTTGTCAGTATTCCAACATGTTGAACATAAGTCTCTAAATTGTGAATAACTCATGTCAGTGTTCACATGATCGTCATACACATGTCTTAAATTCTTTTTATTCTGTTTGAAAAGTATCAACAGATTGACGTTATCTCGAACCAGATGTTTAGGTATTCGAGCGTAAGTTTGACATAAGTAAAAACTGTCAACCTGAGCGTGTCTGCCCATACAGAAAAAGGCTCGAATATTGTCCTGTTTCTTACAGGCAACATCATCAAATACAATTATCGAATTTGGTCGGGCTTCACTTGGTGGTATTACTTCTTCATGCTCACTGAAGGGAAAATACTCATCTCCATCTACATCATTCAACACCCGTTCCAAGAATTTGTACTTTGGTTGTATGAGGGATTTCGAGTAGACGTAGATATTTTCAACTTTCAATCCGTTTGGGTGTAAGATTAGGGCAAGTAATGTATTTGTCTTGCCGCAATTTGATGGTCCACAAAACACTGCGCGAATGCTGTCTGGTAGGAGGCTACCATGCCGTTTCACCCCATCCTTTTTTGATTGGACTAGGGTATCAATGCTAAATACCGGAAGTTTAATGGGTTGTGTCTTGAACCGCATCTTGATCTCAACTGTTGTGAAAGCTATAAATACAGCGCTTATATAGCTTCTAGGTCAGTTGCGTGCTAACCTCCATTCAGTGAAGATTGATTGTGCACCATAAAGTGAACAAAGTATCACGCCGTCATCATCGAGGTAAAGGATTGGTCAACAAAGTCATCAACAACTTAACGTTTGAGTTGCACTTACCTGGCTACCAATACTGTGGTCCCGGTACTAAGCTAGCCAAACGACTTGCTAGAGGTGATCCCGGTATCAATCCTCTAGACGCTGCGTGTAAAGAACACGATATTGCATACTCGCGAAATCATGAAAACGTTGAAGCGAGAAACGCTGCAGATCGTGTACTAGCGAATAAAGCCTGGCAGCGCACTTTTGCTAAAGACGCTGGAATTAGCGAGAAAGCGGCAGC
>CAKNWU010135697.1:657-11087 GCA_932072015.1 Andricus quercustozae | reverse complement strand
AAAAAACTACAGGATATCTCCCTCATATTACTATGATAAAAAGACCAAGAAAAAATCAAAGGTGGTTTTCTTTTGAGAAAATATTCTTCTTAGTTTTTTTTATAAATGTACAATATTTTAGTAATTTTCAAATTTTTTAAAAATTTTTTAAGGAATTTGAAAAAGTTTAGATTTCAGTACAAGTTGCCGTAAAGAAAATTGAATTATGTCAATTTTTTCCCAGAATACAATTTTTTAAAGAGATACGTATCACATATCTTACCTAGGAAAACAATATATGCTTTTTTCTTATTCTTTTTTTTATTTTCTCATGAAAAAATGTAAGTACGGTAAAAATAAAAAGATATTAGCACTTGGGGTGTGGTTGGAATCAATTTTACGTGTGAAGATCTTGGATTGTGATCCCGATTATTTTCTGTGAAGTAAACACGCGTCGAGAATGTTTTTTTCAGGTAAATCTAACAACCGTGGGTCGTTTCCGTTTTATGGAAATACTTGAGTACAGGGAACAGGTGTGAAACGTTCCTCGCTTGATTCTCAAGAGAGAGAACACCTGAATTCCGAGTCTTTACGATGTGGGTAACTGTAAAGGAAATAGCTCAGTGGAACAAACAGTATAAGGGTGTAATATAATCTGAGAGCACTGATAGAATTCCCCCTTTAGTCAGTTGGAATTTAAAAAATGTGTATACATATTTCATTCATAAAAGAGATGATCTATAGTCTATACTCTATATACTTATGGGTGACTGACTCACCATCGAGAGCCATTAGCAAACTTCTAGAAATTTGCGGTGGGTTCTGAACTAATCTATTCAGATTATTACATTTTCCAAGTAGGAAAATTAATAATCCACAAAATCAAACATTTTTAAATATTTGGTAATTTCAAAACATCCTTTAAGCAATATTTAAACAAAACATAGATATCTTTCGATAAATTGGGGTAACAGGGATCGCAGCGAAAAAGGGCTAAAAAAAGGGGAAATAAGGTATTTTTATCATGAAAAAGTGGAAAATAGGGGAAAGATTAAACATTCATTTTTACATGCCGAAAAGAACAAACAACCTTTTCATAAGAAATGTTATATTTTTAAATAATTTTCAATGATTTTTCAATTTTTTCATTTCATTCCAAGAAATTTAATTTCTTCCTTACTATAATTAATACTTTCAGTGTAAATTTAAAACTACACTCTTCAGTAGAGTGATTTAAAAATGCTAAAATTAATCGAATCGTTTGAGCTGCGACGGATAACAATTTGTGGGTCGACTTCCAAAATAAGTAAAGAACAAAATTGTTGGAATCGGTTAATATCATCTGTTCTCTTTTTTAAACTTAAAATATTAACAATTTCAAAAATAAATTTGGCCTTATTTAGAATTTTTTGAAAATGTACAAAAACATGTTTTTTGGATTGATTCGAACCTGTATTTTTTTTAGCTTGAACCAAAGAAACATGTTATTATTTTGTATTCATGGGAAACATTTTTGTCTTGGTGACTATAACGTTCCAAAATCACAAAAAAATGAAATCCTAAATCACGACAAAAGTTTTTTCAGAAAAAGAACAATAATAAAATGTTTCTTTGGTTCAAGCTGAATAAATTTTAGGTTCGACATATTCAACATTTTTAAAAATGTGTGCATACGACACAATAAAAAAAACATCTTTTTGCACATTTTCAAAAAATTGTTATTGAGCAAAAAATTTATTTTTAAATTTCGTAATTTTGTTCACTAGTAAAATCTGTGAATATAACAAATTCGTCATAACTTTTGAATCAATAGAAAAAATGCATTAATAATTTATTTAAGTGCTATAACTGCTTTAATTATTATTCAATAATGGATACACTTACTAATTTCAGAGAATATTCAGCGTAATTCAAATATTGTATTTTCAAATTTCGTATATATAAAGAAGAAGGGGGAAATTTTTTGAGAATAGTGGAAAAGGGGCAATTTCAAGAAAAAAGGGGAAATTTAAAAAAAGGGGAAGACTGTGTACCCTGAGGTATATATGTATATATAATTATGCTTCAATTAAAAGAAATTTTAATGATATTCATAGGCAATCCTGCCTAGCAATCGAAGGTAGCAATCGAATTTTAATTGTTAGATTCTGAATTTCCTTAGTTGTATTTCCTGAAAAACATTGATTACTTTAACGGAGATTAACGTTCACTAAAAATTATAATCACTTTGTGGCTGCGTCTAAGGTCCCCTGGCCGCGGTTTAATCTTTTTTTCTAATGAAACCAAATCATGTATGTATATATTTTTTGACCAAATGAAACAAGTTTACATGATCAAAAAGAAACATCGAGCCATTTTTCCTAATTTAATCGGTGTTCAAATCGGGCCATTTTTCCTAATTTAATCGGTGTTCAAACTTTTTGTCTGTCATTTATTAAGTCTTCAAATTCAAGCATAACAAAATGTCAAAAATGACGCATTAAATGCTGAATAATTCTAAATTTAAAGCGTTTAAAATTCAACACTGAAAATAGAAGAATTTTAAGCTCCAACATTCAACTTAAAATTAAAAGGCTTACAATTTCAAAACAGTAGCTTTTAAACGTTGAATAGTGAATACGCTTACATTAGAAATTACGAAGCTTTCAAATTAGACCCTTTTCAAACAAATTCAAAAAGAAGCTAACAGTATTCAATTTTAAAAGTTTTTAAATTTACAATTTTTCAACAATTAGGGCTTTAAATTGGAAAATATAGCATGTATTAAAACAATCTAACTTTCAAACCGCATAATTTTTCATGCTACAATTAAAAAATAATTTTTCATTTTAAATTGTCTAACTTTCGAAATTTCAATCTGAATATTTTCGATTTTTAAGGGTTATATTAAAAATTATTCAGTTTTAAATGCGACTAGTTTAAAATTGTACAATTTATAACGTATCGAACTGAAATTATTAAATTTTTAGCATCATCAATATCAAATTATTTAACCAGGAAGAATTTCAATTCTAAATACTAAAATTTATAACGTTTAAATTAAAATTTCTGTAATTTCAAGCACCCATAATCCTAATCCTGAAACTTTGAAGGATATTAATTTGAAACATAACCACTTTAAACGTTTTAATCTGAAATTATGAAATGCTTCCTACGTAAAGTTTTTTTTTTCAAAAGCTATACATACTTTAAATTATTTAATATTGAAACTTCAAACTTAGAATTTCCCAAAAATTAAACTTAGCAATTTGAAGTTGTTTAATTCAGATCGATCAATTCAAGTTTATCAATTCAACTAATTACAGGGGTCATTTTTTTATTCAGGGGTTATTATAAGGTGTAATTACAGGGATTATTTACAATGTCTTCCATTACATTTTTTAGTTGAGAATTCTACTCTTTGGTTGAAAATTAAACTATGTTGTTGAAAATTCATCTTTTTTTGGTTGAAAATTCATATTACTTGATTAAAAAATAATTTTATAAATGAAAATTCAAATGTCTTCTAAAAAATTCGTCTTTTGACTTTAAAATTTAATTATTTGGTTGAAAATACAACTGTTTTTGGTTAAATTCATCTTTTTAGGTTGAAAATGGAACAATTTGGTTGTTAAAAATTCCACTATTTTCTGAAGACATCTTTTTTCTCGAAAATGAACTGTTTTGTTGAAAATTCGTCCTCTTGCATTATAAATTCATATTTAATGATAGAAAAATCATCATTTTTGGTTGACATGAATAAATAAATTTGAAATTCTATCTTTTACAATATCAAAAAAGATAATTCTGGCTTAATTCTATTCATGGTTTCCTACTTTCATTGGTTGGGCCGCTTTTCGCTCAATTCAGGATCACTGAAAATTACGGCTCAGTTTGGATCTAGTAAGACAAGAGTGCGGTTGACCGTTAGATCAATTCGGATGCGCCCATTAAATAATTCATCAGTTTGCACATTCTTTTTCAAATACTTCAAATTATAACCTGCTCATTTTTGAAGGCTTGAATTTGAACATTTTTACAGCCAGGAAGAATTTTTTAATGTCGTATTTCAATATACCGCGATATCATATTATTGCATCCCAAGAAGAAAAGGGGGTCCTCTCTGCATCCACCATTCCACCCTTATGGCTATATAATTGAAACAGCACGTGTCTCCCGACACAGAGGGCGAGCTAATGGCGCTATTGCTTTATCAGCACATCCATGAAAAGGGGGTGGGTGAAGCCAGAGAAATAGTGAAACGGGTATTCGTGGAGAGAATATGAATTGCCTTTCTCTGTGATGGTAGTAGCATCAAATTGTCTGCGGGTTCGGTCAATATCGCTTCGATTCCTTCCAGTTTTCACTTTTCGTATCTCTTAAAATTTGAATCGATACAAAAAACATGTTGAATTTTAAAAGTTTGTGTACAGTTAGAATAGGGTCGGTTCGTTTAAGTCATTCTTATGAAATTGTTATCGATAATCAATCAAAATATCAAATCTCTTCTTACTAGAAGTACGAAAAAGTGCATTTAACATAAGGTAACTATGTCTACTTTTATGTACCCACAATAAAAATATATTTTTCAACCAGATGCATTTTTAACCCAAAAAAATGAAACTTTCACCAAAACAGACGAATTTTCTACAAAATAATTCCATTTTTTAACCCGAAAATATGAATTTTCAACAAAAGGGTTAATTCTTCGCCAAATACATAGTTGTATTTCCAACCAAACAGATAAACTTTCAACGAAATTGTTAGATTTTCAACCAAAGAAATGTATTTTTAACTAAAATTATGAATCTTCATTTTTTTTTTAAATTTGTAACAAAGTAGTTCAAATTTCAACCAAAAAACATGACTTCTCTACGAAAAATGTCACAGTCGATATTTCCAATAAAAAATATTTTAATTTGAAATCAAAAATAGTTGTATTCATTTAACAAAGACGATTTTCTATCAAAATAGTTAAATTTTCAATCCGAAAATATAAATTTTCAACTACAATAAAAAAATCACTTTCCACCAAGCAGTTTCATTTTCTACCGAAAATATTAATTATCTATCAGAAAAGGCGACTTTTTAACCAAATATATGAATAATAGATTGAATGCTTTCACCATGATTCATTATAATGTAAGGAGGTGTTTCGGGTTTCAATCGTAAATTATGAGAATGTAAAAATGTGGAACCGTATCCAAGATTAGAGAAATAAAAAATTTAAACTTTAGCGAAGCGAGATTCCGATTTCATCGACTTGCGGAAAAGTGGATGATGCCTTGTAACAAAATAATTTTTATCTCTTTAAACACCTTGTCTAGATGTTTTCACGACAATGGCGTTTTAAAGCGGGGAATATCTTCTCCTTCTTTGAAGAATCTAAGGACGGTGAGAACGTAGGAGTGAGTTCAGTTCATCTCGAGCATTCCCTATGGAACAACGGCAACATTAAGTATTTATATTTATATTTAATTTTTTGTTAATAGATTTATAACATTTTTTTGTGAAGTGAAGCAACCATGAGTGCTCAGGGTCCGAACGATTTTTATTTACGCGTGGAGAAGCAAACTACATGAAGAGATCAACAAGTGCAATCTCTCCGATCCCAGGGATGTGGCTCGAATATAATCGCAATAAGTGGGAAAAAAATATCTAGTACGTGTAACGAGAGACTGATCGCGCGCTGGAGCGCGCGTGTTTTCGTACCAATTCGAATTAATCCGGAACAACCCAAAGTAAGTTTTCAATCCTCTTCAACCCTTCTCAATCCGTATTTCAACCCCAAATTAAATCTTAATCCATGTCTCAACCACAAATTCAATCCGAATGGATCCGAGGATCACTTATCAATCCTTCTCCAGTCATGTATCAGCACCAACTTCAATCCGAACCCATATCGAATCCATTTTTCAATCCGTGCCTCTAATCATTTTGAATCCGTCCCTTCAATCCTTCTGAATCCATGGGACTTCTTGAATTCAACACCAGTCCGAATAAGTAAGTGTGAAGCCGAAACCAATCTGAATGAATCACACACCAATCGGAAGCAAACTTTCATTACTTCTCAATCCGATGCCCAATCCGAATGAATCGAAGAATCATCCGAATCAAGTTTTAATCTTTTCAATGCTCTTAAGTCCGTGCCTTTTAACCCTTTTCAATCTGTGCGGACAATCCAATAAATCGGACGCTGATACAAAAAGTCTTTTCGATCCTTCTCAATTCTTGCATCTACATCAACTTCAATCCGATACTTATTTATTATTTATATTTCTGTTTTTTAATTAAAGAAATTTGTAACCATTTTCATACTTTTTTCAAGAATAAAAAATTGTTTGAAATCGAATATGTATTAAAGAAGCTTCTCAGATATAATAAATTGTAGAAAAATCTTAAATCTTAAAATTCAAGAACTGTCTACCGTTACGGAATTTTCCTTAAGACTAACCAAGAGTGGGAATGGGAATGGTACTATGGGGATTTACTTCCAACAAATAAAAAGTGTAGGGAATGCGGCGGGACATTAAACTTAACAACTAATGGTCGGAATCGAGATGTTATTTATCGTTGTGGAGCCAATAAGCGTCCCGAAAAAAGCGTAAGAAAGGGAACGTTTTTTAGTGCCGCGAACGTAAAATTATATACAAAAAAGTTGCTATATACGGAACTTTAAAACACTCGGTGCGGGCTGTTATAACAGATATCAGGAGTTTGCTCAGAGTCTGCTTATTTGAAAATTCGATTGCAAACAATTTTTTTCTTGAAAAAAGTATCAAAATGGGGACAAATTTCTTTAATTAAAAAACATAAAAACGCATGTTTCATTGTCACGTATAAACTTTGCACATAGTGGTCCAAACAGGCCGTTTAAAACATTTTTTGTATTTTGGTTGTCCAAGAAGCGGGAACAGAACCTTTAAAAGTACCTTTGAAAGTAGTTTCAAAAATTCTTTGTAACCAAAATTTTTATTTCGTTTGGGAAATTTCTTTTTCTTGTTTAGAATACGTATCTTAAAAAGGAATTTGAATTTTTTAAAGATATTTTTCAGTCTAATAGGTGCTTAGATATCTACTGACACAGCCTTAAGCCCAAAGCCCCTCTGCAAAATCCTTAAGGTGTAATTAGTTTTCACGTATCTCTGACCGTGTTCAAGATAATTCAGAATTTAAATTTTTTATTTGTTTGAAAATTTCTTGTTCCTGATTTAGGTCGGAGTGATCGCGGACCATCCACCGTTAGAAAACTCTAAAAATGTTGTCAGTTTTCGCGTATCTCTCACCGTTTTCAAGAGAACTCAAAATTTTAATTTTTTTTTCCAAAGTTGTTTTTATTGGACATAATTTAGAATTTCGATTTTTCAAATTCGAAAATCTGTTTACTGATTGGCATTTGGATGGACTCTCTGTTTTTCTGAAAATAATATTTTCGGTAAGACAAAAACATAAGCTTAGAAAATATCGAAAGTATATATATTTTTTCTTCAAGAGAAACCTCACTTTACGAGGAACCAAATTTATTTGATACCTATGAGGAAGCAAAAATGCTGATAAAATTAACATAAATAAATGCATTTATAGTGAACTCAACATATTTGGTAATTATTTCAACAATTTTTATTTGTTTAAACAACTGTTCGCCTGTTAAACGTAAGAAAAATTTTTTTTAGTCAGTGACATAATTAACGGATATTAAAAGTAATATTTTTTGGTTTAGGATATTTGGCACAAATAATTAATGCTAAAAGTGATATTTTTTGTAAAAGACAGTTTAAAGTTATTTAAACAATTAATATCACTCGCTCCATTTCATAAGAAGGATGTGGAAAATTCGAGTTGAAAAAAAAGATTATTGTTTAAAGAATTAGGGTATAATTTTATTCTACAATAAATATCACTCTACATAATTATTTCCATAAAAATAGTAACTTTTAAAAATGTACAGGAAAAACATTGTTTAAACAAATGAAAAAATGAAACTATTTAAACAATTTATTATCTTGTGATATTGCGAATTAATGGAATTGTCTGAACGCCTTGGCCTAATTTACAAATGTGAAGAGAGAACTATTTTTTATTTTAGTTGTATATTTATAGTTTAAATAATTTATAATTGTTTAAATGCAAATTTTGACCGGAAAAAGGTAGGGAAACTTTTTTGCTGTTTTTCAATGAGTTCCATTACTTTCTCTTCATTCTTAGATTTTTTAACCTACTGCTAATTGTTGAAACAATTTTTATTTGTTTTAAAAAATTATTATCAAAGTATCGGGAGAAAGTAATGGATAACTTATTGAAAAATCAGCTGAAAAACGTTTCTCTACCTTTTTCCTGTAAAAAACAAGGTATTCAGAAAATACCAATAATTGTTTAAACAATAAAGAAAACAATTTAAATAGAAAAATACATATTCGAAGTTAATTAAATAGATCATAGTATTAATAAAATACCCTTAATTCGCGATATTGTATAGAAACTAAATGTACAAATATGTGCTTGTTTCCCAACTTCGAGAGGGTTGGGGGGGGGGGGGGTAGGTATAGCACAAAAAATTAAAAAACACGTATTCAATTCTTTGGGAACCTAATAAAATTAGGAGGGGTGCCGTCAAAGCACTCGAAAGTTTTGTTTTTTGGGCCACCCTAAATGTGCGGCGTTTCTATTCTTGAAATTCATCAAGTATATCATTTATCTCGAAAAATAATAACTTTTCACGATTTCAAGGTAAAAAGAAATTTGTTCAAACAAATAATTATTGTTTAAACAATTCAAATTTTTTTAGAAAACACTTTGAAAATTGTCACTTCCCTTTTTTGTTCCCTTTTCCAGCTCCTCCCCGCCAGGTCCGTACGTTTAGAATCGACCGTGTGATAAACGTAGATAAATATACGGACTGTCCGGACGTTTCGACTCGGCTATGAAAATAATTAATTAAAAAAAAAATTAAATACCGTCTTTAGAATAAATTGGAAATAAAACTGGTATTATTTAAATAATTGTTTATTTATTATTTTGTTTCAGCTATTGAAAAACGCTGAGGAGCGTCATATAAATCTTACCGGGAAGCTCTGGAAATGAGATTGTTGAAAATTCGGACAAACAGGACGATGCTATAGATCCCGACACACCGCAGCTTACATTAACGAAAATTGACGGTCCACAATCTCATTGTTCTCATCTTTACCAAATTTACCATTTACAAAATTGATGCGGTGCAGAAAAAAACTAAAATTCATATTCACGCAGTTTTCGGAAACAATGTATCCAATTCGATATGCGTGACCAAAACTTTTTATGAAAAGAATAAACATTAACATTTATTTTGTATCCCGGCTTTTCCCCGGTTTTCCCGGTTAAAGGATTAGTAGACACCCTGTTACAGTTCCAGTGATTGTAGTAAAACTTTCACTTCGTTCCCAATAAAAAGTGGTCCAAATTTAGAGATACCATTTACCTCTGGTCATTTGTACCTTCTGCAATGTAGTTCTTATAGTAATATCCGTGGGAATATCGGGTTTCCCGATTAAATCTGTAACGAGCGATACGCTCGGCGGCTTCGTACGTGTTACAAACGACCAGCCTCCAGGTCCATCAAACCATCCATCCAACTCAACCATAATTATAGTCTGCAGAATACCTTCTCGACGAGACTAGCAGAATATAGTGTGTCTAATACACTATATGTGTCAGTTATGCTCCTTTGTGACCGGTTAGATCACTTTGTACTTTGTACTCTATAGTGCCCTATAATCTACATGGTTACCATTTCCATTCATATACTCTGATTTAAATTCGGAAAGACTATGCAAATTAAAAAATTAGTAGATGCGCCCTAAACTACGACCCAATACAGATTTATGAGTGAACATCTTCGACAAACGTTAACTTGTACTAAAATCTTACGTAAATCAAAGAATAAATCACATATATTTAATACTGAAATATCATTTTATAACAGGGTGGCTGAAAAACTTAATTTTCAAAATGCCCTAATTTTTCTCCGACGAATTTTTCATTTTCCCTTACCCTGACCATTAATATTTAAAAACCAGCATTTTAATTTTTTAACATTATTACGCAGAATATTTTATAAACGGAATCAAACAATAAGATTTCTGATTAAACTTTAAAAAATTAAAATCCATTTATTTATTTCAACCAAAAAATATTACTTTTATAACATAAAAGATGAGTTTTCAAGAAAAAAAGGACGAATTTGAGAGAGAGAGAGATCTACTTTTTGGACATATTTCGATATAATTCGACCCCAGGAGTTCAAAAGTGCAATTGAAATTTGGACGAATTGTAGCTCCGATTGATATCCAAGTCTAATAATATTTTGAGCTAGATCAGCTATTTAAAGAGGGTTTTCTTTGTTTAGAGATTTAAAAAAAAAATTTGCCTTGCTTACATAAGAAAAACTTTTTTACATTCTCATCAGAGAAGGTATTAGATTTGTGTAAAATTTG
>CAKNWU010135687.1:1019-13609 GCA_932072015.1 Andricus quercustozae | reverse complement strand
CAACTACTTTAGTTTGTAATATATGCCGCTAATATTTAAATGGTTGGGGCTACTACTTTTAATCGCAAGATTGGTAGTAGTTGTCCTTACTACTTTACTTGTTGTCGCGACAACTTTCGATGGTATATACTATTTTCAGGTAGCAGGCCTTACCACTTTAATTAGTAAGTTCTACTATTAAATTAGTTAGTCTTACAAATAAGCTAGCGGATCTCACTGCTTAAAGTATTAATCCTCACTATTACGATTAGTAAGTTCTACTATTTAAATTAATAGTCCTTACTATTGAAACTAGAAAATTTTACTATTAAAATTACTGGCTCGTGGAATATTTCGAAGTTAGTTTTTCTCAATACTGAAATTATAGTTGATTTTACTATAATTTCTAATTAGTGGACACAAGAGGTCCTCTGGACTTCCTATAGAAACCAGGTCCTGATAAGACGTGATGTCAAAATACACTCACATGCCAATTAGGATCTTAATGACAAAACTACTATAATTTCAATATTTAAAAGTGCAGACTTGCAGTAGTAGTAAGTCTATTAAAAAATTTAGATCAATGCGACAGACTTCACGGTATTCACTACTGCACAATACACAAAAAGGTTAAGATGAAAATGGCGACGATCGAGAACATGAAGCGATATTTCGGTGCGAATGTTGGCAGCACTGTTCAGGTTTCAGTTCTGCCAATGTCGCCAAGGAGGGAAGCTTGTAACTTTTATTACTTTTATTTCTTGGAAAATAAAATGGTGGTAAATGTGACTACTTTACTTGTTGTGACTAGAATTACAATCGTTACTAATATAACCTACGTAGGATACTTTTCATTTTGGTTTTATTTATTGAAAATACTATGGGAAAATCCAAACTTCAAATTTTAAACCAGACGACGCAAAACACGAGCAAAAGTCTTCAAGAGCAATTACATCTTTTAAAAAGTCCTAGAAAATTTCTTTCAACCATTTTTTGACAAGAATTGTCATTTTATTTATTTAGCGACAGGCTGCGTCTAGTCATCCCGAATTTCCGGACTACCAGCCGGAAATCAAGATAAATGCTAGTCATTCCGAAATACGGGACAACTAGCATATTTGTGCCATTTGGCTACTCGTCCCGAAAATAATGCATTTTATGCAATTTCTTCTTTTAACTAGACGAAAATGACCAAAAATTGTAGTCATCCCGAAACTCGGTACGACTAGTCTATTTTCACAAGTTGGCTAGTCGTCCCGAAAATAATGCACTTTATGAAATTGCTTCTTTTAACTGAAC
This sequence comes from Andricus quercustozae, assembly GCA_932072015.1. Classification (NCBI taxonomy): domain Eukaryota; kingdom Metazoa; phylum Arthropoda; class Insecta; order Hymenoptera; family Cynipidae; genus Andricus; species Andricus quercustozae. Next base: position 12,331 of record CAKNWU010135687.1, on the reverse strand, counting down.
AAAAATGACCAAAAATGTTAGTCATCCCGATATTCGGGAACACTAGCCTATTTTCGCCATTTGGCTAATCCTCCTAAAAAAATTCTAATAATGTAATTATGGTTTATAAAATAAAGTGATCTCCAGTCCTCTGGCGCACCATTTTCCTGTCTTATTATCTTTGAAATTTAATTTTAATATTGTATAAAACATTCCTGTACACGAAGCTGCACACGAACCTGTACAGACAATCTTGACGGTTTGTGTGCAGGAATTTGGCGAAGAATCCTGCAAAGGAACCTGTATACAAGCTAACATTTGAATGATCCTGTGCAGGTTCCGTCACAGAGGCAATATTAGGTATGGGTTTATGTACAGGAACATGTTCAGGATCCTATACATGAACCTGCGTAGGAACTAATCCGCGAGGGTTCGCTATTGGCTTGGCTCTCTCGATGGTGAGTTGGATCTTCAAGGAAATAAAACGAACTCAGCTTTATAACTGCAAATGACATGAGTTTCCGCGATGGCTTTCTGTAAGAGATCCTATACATATTTCTGTACCGGAACATGTGCCTCGATTTTCTTCGCAAAGGAACCTGTAAAGGAACCCGTACAGGATCATTCAGAGGTTTCTTTGTCGGTTATCTGAACTGGTAATCCGGTGTAATCCACTTTAAATTCAGAGGAATTCAAGAAACTCGTAGTTCTCTCATTATCCCTAAGTAATCTACTTGTAATCCGCTGTAAAACAGTTTAAATCTGGACTAATCCATTTTGAATCCACAGTCACCTGTCGCATTGTAGGAAACTTCCTAGACTAGACCATCAGGAATTAGGCGACTAAAAACCTGCGAAGTGGCTGATGACAGATTTAAAGAAGCATCTATCCTGAGACGGCTAATGACACCTTCAACTCTCGCGGTGACTGTGTAAGGATAACAGCGGTAAAAGACAAACTCTAAACTACACTTTGTTTCTTATTTTGTACCTACGTCAACATCATCGCAAGAGTTCTGAAACATCGTATTAAATTCAATCATAACATTCTCATCTGAATAGACACTTGGCATAGACCGCGGCTGATGATGAAAAGGTGAGTCGACCCGAGAAGTAGTTTAAGGAAAAAAAATTCTAATAATCTATTTGAGGAGAGTAGTTTTGGTCTTTTCAATTGTAGAATATCATTGAACAGTATCCAGCATTAATATAGTCAAGTTTCGAACGTTGTGCTTAGACAAATTTTATCGTTTATAAAAATAATGATAACGAACCAAATTTGTAATTTATTTTATATTATACACATGAATAAACAGTCTCGGTCCAATATACATGATATATGAAACAAGACACTCATATTTCTGTCGAAGAAAGATCATTTGCTAAAAAATTAAAAACCACAAATTCCTTTATCAAAAAGAATCCAGATATATTTTTCACAGTTGCTGATAGAGGAAATGTTTCAGTTTGTTTGTATAAAAAAGATTACATGGAAAAAATGAATAATATTTTGCTGGATTCTAATATCTATGAAAGATTATATAAAAATCCTCTTAAAAAATTACAAGAAAACAGTTCGAAAATATTGAAGGATTTGAATGATAATGAATTTTTGCAATATAAATATTACAATAATGAGCTGACTTGCACTAACACTATGCTAGCAAAATGTTACGGTTTACCAAAAATCCATAAGGAAAATACTCCACTCCGTCCCATAATTTCTTTAATCAACAGTCCAACTCATTTTTTAGCAAAAGTTATATATCAAGAACTCAAAAATGTTATAAAGATTCCTAAGTCACACATCAATAATAGTCTGGATTTAAAAGAAAAATTAAAAAATGTAGTAATTGATAATGATCATATTTTCATGTCTTTAGATGTCAGTTCTTCATTCACAAATGTTTCATGCTCCCTAGTGTTAGAAAGTCTTGATAGAAGGGTTCATTACATTCATTCTAATTGAAAAATACCTTTTGATGATATAAGAAGATGCACAGAATTTCTTTTTGACAACACTTATTTCAATTTCAAACAACACTTTATTTTTGGCACTCCGATGGGTTCTCCCATTTCACCCCTATTTGCAGAAATGGTTATGGACGACCTGGAAAGTTATTGCCTAAAAATTCTAAAAGACAAACACGTTGTCACTCTCTCTTTTTATTATCGATACGTGGACGACACGATTTTATGTGTGAAAAAAGATCATATTAAATTAATCATCAACACATTTAATTCATTTAACAGACAGTTACAATTTACATTTGAAATAGAAGAAAATAATAAAATTAATTTCTTGGATATATCTTTACTAAAAGAAAATAATAAAATCATTACTAATTGGTACCAAAAGCCAAATTTATCAGGTAGGACGGTTAATTTCTTTTCAGGTCACCCAAAACAAGTAAAAAAAACATTATATTCAATTTGGTTGACAGAGCAATAAAGTTATCACATAAGAAATTTCATACAAAAAATTTGAAAATTATAACTAAATTATTGCAGAACAATGATTATCCGATAAAATTTATTGATCAACAAATAAAGATCCGAAAACAAAAAATAAAATACTTACCTGAGCAAAACAACTCTGCTCGAAAACAATTATTGGCCCGTCAACCAAAAGTTTGCTTACCATACATAAAAAAGTTTTTTGATCAAACTTCTCATATATTTAAAAAATTTAATATAGCTGTAATACCGTCGATAAAACCTTCTTTGTCATGCATAGTTAAGCTATTCTTGATTTTGAAGCTAACTATCAAAAAAGATTAATCTCTGAAATGTTACATATTAAGATCAACAACAATAGCATTAACAAAAAAGATGATATTTATACATTAAATCACAGGTACAATCCAGCGTTACAAAGTTTAAAACTTTAAGTTTTCATCATTAATAATTCGTTAATTGTACATAATGCTTTTGAGTATAAATACCACCTCTGAGCCCCAACACCTGCAGTTATAGTCCTCACTTTAGAGATGACGGTCTAGTGTTAGACAAAACCTAAATCCCACTAGTCGATAAGAAAAACATTCAATTTCTTGTCTACTTAAAAAATTGTATTCTACGTGATGTCTTGACAGTATTGTATAAGGTGAAGTGCAAAACCTTTTTTTAAATTATCCATAAATTCGTGATTTGTACTGCTTTTAAATGTTGGTACTTTTTAAATAAAATTTCAGTCTGAAGAGATCAGCAATCCAAGCTGACGAAACGTTACGAAACTTTGAATTTTATTGAAATTTACCCCCTATGATCGACAAAGGAAAAAACCTATTATTCAACTTAAATATGGAGGGTGATACTTATTTTTGTGAAAATAACACATTCAGTTAATATAATTGAGTTTAAGAAAATGAAGAATGTTAAATATTTTTGAAACACTTTAATTGGGCGCAAAGCGCGAAACAAGTGATGAGAATACGTTTTTATGCGAGCCGTTTTAATCGAGGATCCATCGGCTAGCCTAAAAATATTTTTTGAATCGAATTTGCGGCATGAAGTATTGTGTTTTACACTCGAAATACCCTAAAATTCTTTTTGATTGAGCTGCGGGTGCCTACTGGACATTCCGCTTTTTCTTCTGGGGTCAATTCTTTCACAGCGCCGCTCTCTATGTTAATTTTCGCCCGTTTTCCCTTGGCAGTAACATGCAAATATATTCCACGAAAAATATCTTGGTTGCGAATATTGGTTATCTCGAATATTGCAAAGACATCACCATCGGGGGTTGATACTACAAGTTGTTCTTCAATTGGTATGGGCACCAAACCACTAGCACGGGTTCTCAGTCGAATTTGCTTATCGGGAGGAAAAGTATATCTTCGAAGTTCGAATAACCGGGACGGATTTTTGTAAGGAATAAGTCGAACAAATCTAAGTTCTTCAGGTGGAAATCCAAGTACGAGAAAAGAAGGATTCCTGGCAGGAGGAGACCTCGACCTGACTCGAAGAGGAGTTTCGGCTGATGAAGGGGACTGGGCAGAAGAAATTGGTCTGGCAGGAGCAAGAGACCTTTCAGGAGAATGTCTCTCAGGAGAATGTCTCTCATGAGAATGTCTCTCATGAGAATGTCTCTCATGAGAATGTCTCTCAGGAGCAGAAGCAGAAGGTCCGGAACGAGGGATGCCAGGGATAGGTTCGCCATTAGGCAAACACTCGAACTGTGTACTTAATTCTGCAACAAGAAACAAAAGATGAATTTTTTCTTAAAGTAAACAATCGTATCTTCGCATATCATGAGTTGTGAATCTCGTTGTAATTGTCAATGTAGTTGTCCAAGTAGAGTTTCTCGTGGAGTTCGACGTGAATTTTTTTTAGATGAAATTTTAACTACTTGTTTGAAAATTTATATATTCAGTTAAATATCTGACTCTCACAGATATCTGATATCTGATATCACAGAACTAGATAACCAACAATTTTGCCGAAAACGGGCCTTTTTATCAAAAATTCTTGTAAAATCATGTTGTATTAAAATGATTAGATCGAAATCTTATTCCTCATATAGTAATAAAAACATTCGTAATTTAAAGCCAGATAACTGACACCCTGTATTTGTCTCTCATCTTCTTTTATTTAATTGCCTCACCTCTAATTTTTTTTAAAGCCTTTTTCTGATTATACTTCTCTTTCTAAAAGTTTTTAAATACATTAAAATAATAAAATTACTTCTTTTTAAAAAAATTCTTCGAGTACAACTATTTGTGAATTTTTTCAGCTACTTTTATAAAGTTTTCTGCACCTAACTTTCTGTATTGCGATCAAAAACGATATTTTTAAAAACTGTTATCGTTTGTTCAATAAGAAACATTAACCTATATTCTTTTTATAGACCTTTCTGCGAAAAACGTCTATTATAGTGAGATACTGTCACACTATATCTTTATTTTCTCGAAACAGAATAATTTTTTTAGATGAAAACTTATTTATTTTTATTTAGCTGCCCCATATTTGAGAAGCAAGTTTCTGTTTTTAATTTATCGTGATCCGCAACCGAGTCTGTTTCAATTCTAAGTCAGTTATTTTAGTATTCTAAATATATCGGAATTTTCCGAACATTTCTAACAGTATATATAATACATCTACAATTTCAATTAAATTTTTTTTTATATTTATTTTATTCTTAATTTTATTATTATATTCACCAATAGAATCGAGGATAACGACCAAGGATAATACGAGAGTCCAGACAATCCTCATCTTTTCCAATTATAGGAGAAACGGAGTAATGTATTGATATTAATGAAGAATTTAAATTAAAACGTATGTCATGAATACTGCTTCATTAGCTTATAAAATTAATCCTAAAGCGCTATCTCTTGGATTTAGTGCTTAGATAGCGATTAAAGCTTGTCCTTCGGAGATATTTGCATTTGATGAAATTCAGTTTCGAGGAAAATAATTGTGTCACGTACACCAGAGCAACTCGCGACAATGTTACTAAACCGGGAGTTGGGCACAATTAGGGAAAATTCCTAATTTTAAGACTGCTGTTCTATTAGTGGGACCTTGACCGCAAACAGTGGAAACAACATCTTGTCCTATTTCTTATAACTGTCTGATTAAAGTAACGAATAACTCTTCTAAATTAGAAACAGAAACTTGTTTCCCTGATTTCCTAGCCCCTCTAATCAGAAAAACTGAAGCATCATTAGGTCTTCGAATGATTCGTCCCAAATTCCCCATATTCTCATAGCCAACAAGTTTTCTAATCCCTTTCCACAAATTTTCACCATGACATTTTAAAATTTCACGAAAATTATAAATGTTTTTATGTGTGTTTTCTCCTATATGATTGAAGATGTTTTAGATGATCATCCTGGAGCGTCGAATTCATCATACTGGATAGTGTGACTGACTGACCCTCTGCGCTAATCCAGTTGAACATAAAACGGATGTCTACCTGAATTGTCAAAATGAAAAGACATATATTATAATGTTTTGATAAAAACAATGTTGTCACGGAGTTATTGAGTATTTGAATTTCTAACTTTTTTTTAAACACAAAATTGTTCTTTAAATCGTTTTGAATTTGGATTTGTTGGCTCTGGAGAGACAGCTAAGACCTCTAAAAACATTTACACAAATTTACATGCATTAAAATATTCAAACCATAAAAATGAAAAGTTTGCCTGCGTAGAACGTACAAGATTTCTGCTTTATATATTTGAGAATTTAAATCAAACATTACATAAATTAAAAAACTGTTTTTTTCCATTAAATCGACTGTCCATGTTTGCAAAATTTAGTTAAGAAGATTAAACTGAATTTAATTGAAAACCCCACTTTATTATTATTTTTTTAATTCGTGATTATATGAGGACGACATTCAGTAAGCTTTATGCAGTTCTAATCAATTTTCTAGCAACGAGAATATTTATCTTGAAAAATTGAAGTTTTTCCTTTTTATTGTGAACGATTCAAGATATAAAAAAATGCGACAGTTAAATTTTTCGAAAAAAAATTCTCTTCACCACAAATATGGTTTGGTTCGCAACAAATTGATATGAATATATACCAGCCACTATCTAATTTTTCTTCAAAATAATGGTAACCATGTGTATGTAATTTTTTTAACATGTTTAAATGGCAAAAGAATTTTTTTTCTAAAAATGATTTGAAGTATGGCTGTAAGATAAAAATATTGACTGGTTACAAATATGTACATAAAAATTGCAAAAAAAAAAAGATGTATTTCGATGGGAATATTTAATAATATATTTAAACATGTTCGTAAATTTACGTCAGCTTGAATCAAAGGAACATGCCATTGTTGTGCTATCATACAAAAAAAATTCGTTACGTGAAAGATCTAAACAATTTTTGATCATGATAACAAAACAATTACAAATTTCTTTGAGGATGGCTGAAGAAATTTCAACTGCGAAATATTTACATTATTTTATAAGATTGTGCAGTTAACATAGTCGAAAAAACTCGTTTTTTTACATTTTTAAGAAGTTCTTGCATGAGAACAAATTTTGTTTTTTTATTTTATTATTTTATATTATTATTAATGATTAAAAACAAAAATATTGTCCGATTGAATTAAGATTTGGCGGGCTCGAAAAAGGTTTTTTTTTCAGCACACTCTATTCTGTACCCCATTTTTAAATGCAAAGCTAAATAATTTAAGCTAATAAAATTCTACTTTTAAATCATTTCCATTGAAATATGTACATACACCTCTGAGAAAAAAAGAAAATTAAGTTTTCTCAAAAAGGGCTATTTCTTTCTTTTTGGTCTCAAAATTATCGTGAGACATCCCAAACAAAACAAAAATACAAGGCCTTTTGGGTTCAAGTCAGTCGAGAACCATCGTGGTTTTTTTTCAGAAAATATATTCGCGTATCTAGTAGGAAAATTTTTTCGTAAAATTTGATGATATTTCAATGCATATGTACACTTTGGATACAGAATTATATTTTGAGATAAGATTGTCCTAATCGTAAATTTCTTAGCATTATCAGATTGTATATACTTCCAACATTTTAATTATCTCATAAAGTTTTATGATACTTTACTGTATATGTTTACTTTTAACATAACATTGTACAAGTTTCTCAAGATAAGGTTGTCATGCACGTTTCTAAATAATAAATGACTATGTATTATTATTTCTCATATTTTTCCAAAATTATGAATTTAATTCTCTCTCTTATTAGCCAAATTCTAGAAAATTTCAGAGAATTTCGCAACATTCAACAATATCCTATAATATTCGAAAACATACTACAAAAAGCCAAAAAATTCAGAAAAAACGGTTCAAAACATCATAAAATGCCCGGACAACTTTTTGTAGAAATTTTCAAGGAGAATAACTTTCCTTATGGACATTTTCCCGCTCATTCATCATTGATTTTTTGATAAACATCTAACATTTTATTTTCAGATAAACGACCGCCATTGATTAGCAAATTTGTAAGCCTCTTGACATTTCTTTGCTGATTTAAAACCTTAAAAAACACAGGAATCAACAAGGAAAAGTTGATTATCTTCATTTTTGTAAATGAAGAGATATTTAAGAGTTTGTTTAAAAAAATAAAAACACCATGTCTTTAATGTAAAGATTAAATCTAAGTATTTCTTATGTTATTATATGTTTAAAATATACAAGCAAGATTACAAGTGTCATGATTGTAACTATTTTCATTCTTACCTCAGACGTCACTCTTAATCGTGCTCTGCTTGCACATATATTGTATTTTTTAAATATTTTGTAATTTGCATAGAAAGATATGCCAAATATTCTTATGTCTGTAATGTCCGAGGTTCCATGTTCTATAAACATTTATGTTAGGACTTTGATTTCGTTTCTCCCGACCTTGAGTATTTCCCTTGCTCGGTTAAAGTTAAGCTATGAGCCCAAGAGTGTTTTGCCCTGTCTGCAACCAGAGACCAAATCCCACTCATTCTGATGTTCCTCAGTCAGCCAACTGCTAACTTCTTGGAGATACCTACGAGATAGCCTATCCGATATCTCATTACCTTTGATACCGCTGTGTCCAGGGATCCATAGCAGAATAACACGATTTTCCGTCGCTTACATATTTAGTGCCTCAAAGCATTCCCATACTAATAGCGACGTGGTCGTTGTTTTTTTATTCAAGGCCAATATAGCAGCCCCGCTGTCTGAGCAGATACGGACGTTTCTTTTGTTGTCATAATCTTTTACCTTGTATGCGCACTGGAGTATGGCCATAATCTCAGATTGTAGAACTGTGGCGTAGGGCCCCAAATCGATTGTGAACCCATTCTATTCCTTCTACGATATACAACGGCTTCTGAATTCTCCTGGTTCCTGGAGCCATCTGTAAGCCAGTTGTCTCCATCACTGGGCCCAAATTAGTGCCCCCTGTGCCATCTTGGGCGTCGACTTCGAGGCACCAGTGACGACTGTCAAAATCAGTCCTCTGATCCTTTCCAGTCGACACTTCACAGTGGACAGCTCTACCCTGCTCCACCAGACCACCGCCGCATAGGTTGGCCTGGGTCGGAAGATCGTTCTGTAGATCCACATAAGTGTCTCCGGTTTCAAGCCCCAGCTTTCCCCTATGGCTCTGCTACAGAGCCATAGAGTCGCTACCAGCTTCTTGGACTTGTTTTCCAAATGCTCGTTTCATAACAGCTTCTTATCCAGAATGACTCCTAGATATTTAGCTCGTTCTTTGATTTCCAGTTGTTGTCCTCCAAGTTTCAGTGTACTCGTGGTTATCCCACTTATACCTTCTGTTGAAATCAACCGCGTCTGTCTTACTCGGATTGACTGATGTTCCAGTTTTCTTACACCATGAATCCACTGTCATCAGTGCTTGCTGCATTACTCCGAAGAGCGCGAAAATGCAGGCCGCGCCCAATAACCAGTATATCGTCCGCATAGCCTATGAAGTGGTGGCCCCAACTCGAGAGTAGATGAAGCAGTTCATCCACCACTAAGCACCACAGCAAGGGCGATAAAACTCCTCCCTGCGTACATCCCGAGTCAATGGTCTTAGTTAGATTCCTGTTGGCCAACATGTGGCACGTCCATTCGACGATTGCAGTAGACACACTATGTGTGATCATGGCCGCCCTGATCACCTCTCCAGAGGTGTTCTTAAAGACTCTTTCGATGTCCATAAAGGTTCCAATCATGAGGCCTTTCTCCTTCAGTTGTCCTTCAATTAGGTTTACTGCTCCGCTTAGGGCCGTCTACGTCGAGTGACCAGCCCTATAGGCGTTTTGCTCTTTGTGAAGTGAACTGTTTTTAGTAAGAAAGATATTACGCTGATGGGACGGAAATCCTTGGGTGAGGTATAACCGATCCTACCTGCTTTCGGAATAAAGACTACACTCGTACCCCTCCATGCCGCCAGAAAATGTCCCAAAGTCTCACTAGCGGCCTTATGATAATCTCTCCAGTCCTCTGTAAGAGGACTGGATATATGCCATCTGGGCCAGGAGACTTTTAAGGACTGAAGAATTTCAGGGCCCATCTGACCCTGGCAGGTGTGATAATCTCTTTGGCTAGCCGCCGTTTCGGGCCCAGTTGGGCCGCAGGCGACTTTGGTTGCCTCTGGGATGTCGTCACCTTTTCTTCAAACCTTGAAAAGTCCGGGAAATGTGCCTTGATCAGGTGAGCCAAGGTATCCCCGTGCGACTCTGAGTACCCCCCGCCAGGCAACTTCAGAATGCCGAGAATAGCGTCCGGATTTCGAGAAAGCAGCATATCCAGTCTAGCCGCCACAGCTCCCTTTTCGCTGTCTATGCAAAAGTTGGTCCAGCTCTCTTGCTTTGCCTTACGTATTGCACCCCTGTATTCATCCCTCGTCGTTTTGAATGAGGTCCATAGTTCCTTCGTTACGTCTGAACCTCTCTCTGGTATCCCTGCGAAGCTCTTCTAGTCTCCCATTCCACCAGTGTGTCTCCCCAGCCTTTCGGACTCTTATAGGTCAACAATTACTTTCATAAGTAGCTTTGATGGCTTCCATGAAAATGTTGGCTGCCATCTTCAGGGTATCCACGTCTCGAATTGACCTGGGAACCTCTGAAAGTGCACATCTTAGCACCGTGGAAAACTGAACCCAGTCCGTTCTTCTTGGATTTCCGACCATTTGGGGCCAGCGGGTACAATGTATTCCAACACGAACTCTACCTGTGAGTGATCTGAGAGAATGGGTTCGTCTGAAACTCTCCACCTCTTCATATTATCTCTAAAACTACTGGTACAGAGAGTGATGTCAATGAATCCCTCTCTGACCGAGTTACGGAACGTCGGGGTGTTCCCCGTGTTAAGAAAATCTAAATCAGTGGTGATTAGGTATTCCAGTAGGTACCACTTGAGTTGATGTCCATGCTGCCCCACAAAGTATGCTGGGAATTAGCATCGCATCCCAGCAATACCTTGCAATATTCCACCAGAGTACATACCTCCACTGGTGGGTTGGTATCGCTGTCATAAGGAAAATAAGCCGATCCCAGAACTAGCCTTCCTATTCCTTTGAGATCCGTGGCTATCGCCATCAGGTCTCTCGAACATAGCTTAAGCAGCGGGACAGCGTTAACTCCCTTCGTCAGTATTTAGGCCCTTGGTTTGGCCACCTTGGGGTCCCTGTAACAAAAAAGACCAGCCCCCCCCCCCCCCTAATCCCCTTATGTTATCTCGAACTAACCAATGTTCTTGGATTAGCGATATGCCTGTGTGACTCGCAGCCATGCCCCTTTGCAAAACTGCCGAGGCGCCTTTGCTGTGATGTAAGGCAACCCTGAAGTTGACCTGTCCAAATTGATAGAAAGGCCTGTTCTTGAGGGCCACACGAGCCTTCATCTGGGACTCAGGA
>CAKNWU010135655.1:868-12064 GCA_932072015.1 Andricus quercustozae | reverse complement strand
AAAAAAAAAATTTGATAATTAGTTTAGTCATTAATTTTAATAATTCTTATGGCTGTTATTTAATAATTTCTTAGTAGAATCAAAGAAAAACTTCAACTTTTAATACACGTCACTAACTTTTCGGTAAATTTTTCTATTGAGTGATCAGCGCATGACAACTGAAATTTCAGTGAATTTGTATTACATTAAAAGTTTAAATAATATAAAAAGATCAACCGATTCTCACAAGAATTTCACTTCTGTATCCTTTTTACATGTACCATTGTATATGCTGGTGGTATCACTAAAATAGGATCCAATACAAACAAATGAAGGGTGTTACGGCATAACCCTATCTGAGTTAAAGTTTTTTCGAAACGCGATTTATTGGCTTAAAAATTCTCTTTAATTCCACCGCATATTGTACTCAATAAAATTTTATTTTTACATTGTGTAAACTATTTTTATTTAAACAATTTCTTGAAATATGCCCGATACGGAAAAACCAGTAGCGCTATTCGATTCTGCATCAACAATTGCATAAAGTCCATGTACTATATATTTTTTTGCCCTACCCAATTTGTTATATAGTATGCATACGAGTTTTAATTGTTGACTTATACTACGTCACCAATTGGGTCCATAAAAAAATAGTGAAGTACATAGAGTTTGTGTAATTTTGTTAGCACAATCAAAGGGTGCTATTAATTTTTCCAAATATCGGATTTGTAAACATATTATTTATACATATTTCCGTGTTTCACTTATATATTTTAGGTTAATGACATTGTGAAAAAGATTTGCATTCTTTATTCATATAATAAAAATAGTTTATTCATTTTTAACGGTGTTTTGTTTAAGCATTCTTCCTAATGGCCTTGGACGAACCTTTAAAGTTCTTCATAAAATGTGTTAATTTAACGGGTTTGAATCATGCTAACCCCCGGAAAGACACATTGGCGGTGAGTTACATTGTCGCATATCCCAATCAGAAAAATTTAAAGTCCACAAGAAATTGGCAAAATTGCAGAAAGACACCCCTATGATAAGTTAGGAAAATAATGTAGTTCACATGCCCATCCCTTTCCAACGTTCCGCAAGGGTGGGAAGACACCGCTGTGATTGGCCACATAAATAATTTAATACTTGCTACAAAAGTAACTAGCCACAATGTGACTTTCCGTTGGATGACACGATCCGCATCCTTGACACAATGTGCGACCGTCTGGATTCTAATCTATAGCGGTTTAGACTGTTTCATCAAATTGATTCCAGAATGAATAAAACCTTTGTTAACAAAAATTGTCTGATCGGCACTTAGAAATAAATATGTCACGTAAAACTAATTAGCGCTTGATCATGGGCCTGACTCTTATACTATTTTACTACATGATTTGATGCTGTTATCGAGATTGGAATATAAGTTTTAAGTTATAACTTATACTATAAACTTATGTTTTATAATGTAAGGTTCAAGCTGAGAGCAGAGTGCGCATAGTGTTCAATTTTCTTAACATTCCTAAACCAATTTAGAATTCGCTCTCCAAAGGTAAATTCTCACGACCGGAAGTCGTAAAATCCAGTCATTTTGGCGAGGCGTCATGCACCAATATGGCCTTTTCTGAACTTTCTGAAACGCGTGCAACTGGCAGCATGCACTTGCTCATTTTCCTGGCAGTAACGCGAAATTGCGCGAGCAACTGCGGCAATTCCGACCTCGTTACCTTCTATAGTGTATCCTATGGACTCCTTCGGGAGAGAAGAGCAGCATTTCACCTCATAGTGATAAAGCCAAAAATAAAAATAGAGAAACGTGGAAACAGGAGTGCGAATGGAATATGAGGGTGCCAATGAAAAAATATCGAAAACCCACAGAACACGCTTTTACTGGGAGGAGTTTGGCTGTAAAACTCGCCTCAGTAACGTTCAGAGTTAAACAAACAGTAGTTGCGAAGAGTAATCACGTCGTAGGAAGCGGTCGTTCACGGGCAAGAAAATTGCTGCTCCTATGACGCACCGTCAGGTGAAAATTGCCAGGTAGTTCGCGGCTTAGCCAAGTCAAGTGAGGAAGAATCGCGGCCTTCGGTTTTATCGTCTCAAATTGGCCGGAAAGTCGATTCCGAGCGTGTGCCGCTTGCAGCATCCTTCTCGAAGAATTCAACCGTTTCCAACTAGGGTGGAAATTGGTGCTAAAGTGAGCCTATAATCCTTCAAGCCTTTTCTCAAAATATTACAAAAATCGCATAGGTACACAAACACTTAATTTTATTGCATATTTCCTGGAAGAATGTGTAAATGTTCAGAGAGGAGTTCGAGCGGTCACAAAATGTTCTTTGAAAATATTCCAGCAATTCCCGATACGTACTTTCAAAATAAAATTTATCTTTGTTTTCTGAAAGTGCATTCTTACCTTTAATTATTATGTTAACTGAATGGATGACTAACAAAAAGTTGAGGGTTTTAGACAATGAGATTTCCAAAATAAGAAACATTTTAAACCGGCCAAATTGCTTTTTTGATTAAGTTTGATGCCATGAATTTTAGCTTGTATTTTGAATATTATGATTGATTAGTGTCGAGATTTAATCTAAAATATAAACTTTGGATGACAGGACGAAAAATTTGTGGACAGTCTTTGAATTGATTCTTTGAAATCCTTAACACTATAATATTGAACCCTCTTGAATATTATGTTTTTCAATTCAATATAAATTATACCTTAAAATCTCAAAAATGGTTAAAAAATTTATAATAATACTTATTTATTTTTCAGTTTAAATTTGAAGTTTCGGGAAGGTTGATCCCAGGTGAAAAAAACATATATAAATTATATATATATAGTTAAAAGTTTGTCATAAGGACAACCGCAGGATTTCGCCAAAAGCGGGTGCTAATATGGAAAATTGCACCCGCTCCCAGTGAAATCGCGGTAAAATTACCGTTGTAACCACTTGTAACGACCGTGAGATAGGTGGTTACAGTCTGCGTTAAATTCAATATGATCATCCGGCAAAAGTCTCGTGCATCTTAAGGACACGGAACGACCCAAGGACGACCGCTTTCTGCATTTTCGCCGCAATTGTCTCAGCATTTTGTTGAAACGCAGGGATGCTTTTCAGGCTATTAACCTGTGAAACCTTCGCACTTCCAAGAGCGCCGATGATCAAGACAATTAGCTCAACAGAATATTCCGGGTATAACTGTCGCAACTCCCTTATAAGGTCTTTATACATCTCATTATTTTCTTTCTCCTTGGCTATGACGTTTTTGTCAGCTAGTGTCGAAAATTCGGTAACGAACATGGTTCGTTTCTCGAAATCAAGGAGAACTATGTCAGGCCTCGAGTGCTCAACAGAAACAATAGTTGAGAATATGAAGTTCCAGTATATGCAGCACTTCTCATTTTCGACAATTGACTCTATTTCCCTAGGAGCGTTTAGCAGAGCGGTATTTGGGCTAATGCCGTAAGAGTGACAGATATGGTAATGAAGCACTCTTAGTGCCGCATTGTGCCTTTGGATGTAGGTCGTTCCCGCATGAATTGGACAACCAGATAGTATGTGTCCTAGATGCTCGGTGTGCATAACACGCTCTGCCGTTATCATCGGGAATGTCTTGGCTCAAAATATGGTGAAGGTATGCTAGAGTGGAAATGACACCGTATCGACATGCCCAAATTGAAATCCTCCGTGCCCGTCTTGAATCCGGGCGATTTAAGGAAAGCAAACGTTATCTCATATGATATCGACAGATCCTCCACATTTTTGTGGAAGATGCCGTGCATCTTATTCACGAGGAGCTGTTCGCGGAAGTTTTTCTCCTGTGCTTTCTCAATCCGGGCCTTCAGGAGTGAGTACGCGAGGAAAATTAAGATTTGATGCATTTTGCTCACCCCTGATATTGAAGTAAAGGCCGAGTGTTTCTGCAGCCTCCTCCGCTGCTTTGTACAGAAACGCCCCTTTGCCCACTTCTTCATGTTTCCTGTCCATTTTAAGAAGAGGGTCTTGTCCATTTACGACTGTATGTGCTGTACCCAGAATAATCCTGTTGTGAAGCCATTCAAGATTCAGTATTTCGCGACCACCTTGACGGCGTGAGATCTAGAGTCGCGGAACAGAAGACTTAAGCTGCATGCATCAAGGTGTTGACCCGATATCGAGGGATCTGAGCTCCTCGTCCTTCGTTCATGGAACCACTGTAAATGAATAGAGTACTGCTCGGACGGCATCCATGTTCGTCGCAGATACTTTGTTCCTCGCCGACAGTTCCGAACACTATATTCGTCGGATGAGACGTTTGTATCTACATCGACGAGTATCCTTTATACATGCCACGTCCTGAATGCGGCTCTGTGGAACGTCCAGGTATGTATTGATCTCTTCAGCGCGAATGTGTCATATAGCGCTTCTGTCGACGAGCTCAGGGTCTTCGAGGATGTCATTAAGTTTTCCTTTCTTCAAATAAACCTTGGCGCATTTCTCTAACCCGAACTCCATTCCAATCTCTTGAGTATACTCTTTGACAATATCTAGAGCTAGATGTAGTTTCTCTTGATTTTTAGCATAGATCTTAAGATCATCCATGTAAAATACATAAGTGACCTTATGCTTTCGATTTCCAGGTTTGCCGCAGAGGTACCCTTCGATATGGCGAAGTACAAGAGATAGTGGCAATAATGTGAGGCAAAAGAGGAGAGGGCTCATGGTATCGCCCTGAAACACACTTCTCTGAAAGGTGACACTGTTAGTGATCACACGATGTTTTACAGATGACATAGTAAATTTTGTTTTCCAAAGATGCATTAATCTCTCTATGCATCTCACGATGTGGGGATGGACCTTTAAGTTTTCCGACAGACAGATCATAAGTCTATGGGAAGTTGAATCGAAAGCTTTCCGGTAATCAATCCAGGCCATCGATAGATAACGCCTGATATGATGCTGCATCTTCACAGACACATCTATCGATGAACAGGTTCTCCAGATATCCTGCTACGCCTTTCCTTGAGATGCGTTGTTCGTATATGTCTCGCCACACATTTTGTTTTACGGTTTGCATCTGCCATAGCTCTCGCTGCATTATACACACTACAATTGATAGTCCAGAGGTCGGGTTCTTCGGGAAAATCTCCACGAAGCTCGTCATCCAGTTCAGCCAGATTTTTGGGCTTGAGAGAAACCTGAATGTTAATGTTTCTTCGGGTCCTGAAGCATCGCTCTTCCTCTGTTGGATGCCTGCTCACGGTTGGTCTTAGTGTCGCCTCTATTTCTCTGTTGCCGGTTTGTTCTGGCGGCGGTTAAGTAGGCGCTCCGTATATATAACCCCTTTTCCGGAGTTCTTCGGCACGGTTTTGCAGACGTTTTGCGAAAAATGCGAGAGCTTTAGGTGTTTCTGGCACCACAGAGTATGCAGTCGCGCTATGTAATATTTTCGTTCAGTGGCGATACTGGTATCATAGCACTCCAGCAGGTCGGCCCTGAGTCGATCCGTCCACTGGAAAGTAACGAGATTCTGCCGATCAATCGCATTGACTCCATCTTCATCGGCTCCCCCAACTCTAGGATAGTCGGCATTGTTGTCCGACCCATTTGAGGGAGGCATGCGCGTTCGATTGTTTTGAACCACACTAACTACAACTATGTTTGGTGTTATCCAGGCTCGGTCAACTCCCGTGTAAAGAAATTGCGAAAAGTGAGGACATAGGCGCGCGGGTTGAGAGGCATTGCGGGGCACGATATTACTTCTCTGGCCCATCGCAGATGGCGCAAACTTTCAACGCCAACGGGTGAAAGCGCGTGCGCGGCAAATTGTTTGTTGTGGCTTGGCTTGGCTTGCTGTCAAATGCGATTTTGTTGGTTATGTAGTTCTGTACTGCAATCCTTCAAATAAAGGTAAAATGAAGTGATTGAGAAACGTAAAATGGGAAATAGAATGATAATTATATTTAATTTCCTATTTTTCGTTTCTTATTTCCTTCATTTTGTCTTTATTCTTCTTTTTTTGTTGAAATATTTTAGTATTCAACACATGTAAGGAAGCGGCATATACATATAATAAAGACCAATACATGCACGCGTCTGTAGTTCTCTGGCTGATCGCAGATGGCGCTACTTTTCGCCATTTCTATACACGGGAGTTGACCGAGCCTGGTGTTATCATTGCTATTCCCACGAGCAGCTAGGGAAAAGGATTCGTCCATCCTGGTAGAGCCCCGCATGCAAGGATAAGGCTGCATACTCTGAGAGGTCGCCCGGTATCCCAGAGTCACCGTTTGAGACACCTCACCCAGCTGCCTCACGCCACCGCTTAGGAGTTATTTCTTCGGACCATCCCTGGACAGTTGTCCGCGATTGCTTTTTAATTATTGTAACCATATTGAGCAGAAACTCTTGGTACAGAGACCCTCTATCCGCAACCTGAGGACGCGTTGGATGGTTTTGTCACATAGGCCCTACGGTTCGATTCATAAGGAATCAAAACCGATACCGAAAAAAAAAATATATATAGTTTGTATACAAATTATATATTATTATTATACCATTAACCCTTTAGGGATAAGCGTGACCAACCCGGGGAGGCCGGGCGCCCCGGGGGGGGGGGGGTTATAGATTTTTAGATTAATCTAGACTTTCCGTGTTGTTTATTTAAATAACATGTTTGTTCCGCAAGACTGCTCCTACCCAGGTCGCTGATCAATCTCTCTAGCCATTACCCCAGGCATAAAGTCATAATTTAAAGCTCTCCACTTGTGCCCATTAGTGTCCAAGGTCTTTTGTTTCTGAGGTCATTGGCACTGACACCCTTCATCATGCATTTCTAATAAACTATTTGTCGCTACACTTTTCTGTCCTGGCAAACCTCTTTAGCTTTCTTCACGGCCGTACATTGTCTCATGCACGCTCTTGCGTTTCTATGGCATCTTATGTCTCGACGAATTAGGGTCTTATTTACACATTCTAACCATTATCGCTACAGTACAGCACAGTAGCTGTAAATACAGAATTATATATCGCCATTTTAGCCTTAACTGATATATTCTTACTTCTAATAATGGATCCCGCTCTACCTATAACTTTCTTACCCTCATGCATACGCCTATTTATCTCTCCATCTATCTTTCCGCCATTAGTGAAAAGACTACCAAGATATATGTACTTATCAACTTGTTATATTTATTCATCATTTAGGATAATATTGCACATTGTTTTCTCACCCTTTCCTTCGAACACCATAATTTTTTGTTTTATTTAAGTAAATTTTGAGGCCCATGTTCATTATACTTGTATTCAGTTTGCTCAACATTCTTTACAAATCTTAGATTGACTCTGCCATAACAACCTTATCGTCAACGAACGCTCCTCACGCACCCTAATTGTCCCGGGATCCACACCTTCTTCATGAAAGAGGACCATTCTTAGACACTTGTCCATAAATATAGTAGATAGCCATGAAGACATCACGCATCCTTTCCTAACTCCTTGCTTGCGGGTTCGATTTCCCCCTCGCGCTCTGAATGAGCCTCTGCGGCCCATGCGGTGAAAACTGGCTTAGTAAGGGACTCTTTCATCTCCGGAGAGTCGTTGAACTGGTACCGCTAGAGCAGGGCTCACTACTTTCAGCAGGTGCTGACTGACACGACAAGTGCATGACTGCCGCCAATTTTTTCTGTAATTTGTTTCTTCGATTTCCAGGAATCCTGGAAAGAGTTACGGACACGGCTCGTTGCGGCTCATTGTTCAGACCGATGGGTCTGATTTTTTTCTGCTTAAATTCACAATACATTTCATTTTTTTTCATTTCAAACTGTAATTTACCGTGAAGGATTAGGGACCAGTCGAACGACAAGATTTATGAGGGCCTGTTCTCGGGCCTGTTTGACCTAGTCTCGCGACTGCCACTGGCAGTATTTGCAATCACTGAATGCCTTTTGGTGAGCCTTGCTCTAGAGAAAAAGGTTCTCTAAGTACATAAAGCCGTTTCTCTTGGTGGTTCGGAATCTACCTTAAACTGTAGGTCCTCCTCCCACGACCAAGTAAGTGCGTGTGTGTGTGGGTGGGGGGTGTAAAGAATAGGGGAGAGGTACAAGAAAAATGTAAACCCTTAGAAGACACATTAGGAACTTCAATTCCACTCAGTTTCCCATTTACACTTAAACTCGTGTTTCTACATATTGTTTTTATTGCTTGTAGGAGCCATCCATTAACTCCGTACTCTTTCAGGGCTTTCCAAAGTTTACTTTTATCCATCTTGTCAAACGCTCTTTCTAGGTCAACAAATGCAGAGAACACTTTTTTATTTACTCTCAAAAATGTTTATATGATCTGCCTCAAGCTAAATATTTTATCCGTACATGATCTTCCTGGCATAAATCCACTTTGAATATATTTTACTTACGGTACTTAATCAGCTGAAACCTCTGTAATTATTGCAGTTGCGTTTATCTCCCTTTATTTTGAATATTGGACCGATAACCGTAATCGCCTTTTTCCAGTCCTCTGAAACTTCTTCCATCTCGATACATGCATTTATCAACTCGCACATCCGATGAAGTATATATTCATCACCGCATTTAAGAATTTCAGCGTGAATGCCATCTATACCAGCAGTCTTACCATTCTTTAAGTTCTTAATTATATCCCTAATATCAGAGGCACAGACTCTCTCAATTCGAGTTCCTAACGTATCGTGTTCGATGTCGCAGTTGTAACATTATAATTTATATACAAATTTTATATAAATAATATTTATATATAGTTTGTATACAAATAGTTTAAAACTATTTCTAATTTCAAAATGGCTGACCGAAAATTTAAAAAGAAAAGCTGGATGGCAAGTGAACAGAAGGGGTTAGAAATTGGTTAGGAATTAAAAATGGGAATGAGCTGCAGGAATTGATTTCAAAAGCCCTTAAAGGGAAACCGGAACCCATCCTTTGCGGGTACGCGAGAAATTTTGTAAAAAGGGCCAAAGAGTCGGAACGTCCAGAGCTGTGATTCTATTGTGATAGGAAATTACTGCATATGCGTATGATTGAGGAAGTAGCAATAGTAGACAATATCATACAGAGACATGTAGTCGACAAATTATTTATATTTAGTTATATATAAGGAACATTCATTTGTAATGTACAGTATCACAAAGAGTGGGCACGAATGGGGCCTAGGATGGGGCGGGTGGGGGGAGCAGAATGGAAGGCGAGAGTGAGTAGCGATCCAAATTATAAAGTAGGAGGAGTAGGGAATGGATGTTTTCCTGTTGTTTTAATAGAATAAGTACCTTTTTCGTGTATATTTGCATAGCAGGACCAAAATTTAAAAATCCTTCAGAGTACACATACTGAATAAATCTTATCTTACTCGGTCGTTTTTTACAACATGCTGACTAAGAGGTGTTTAGGTTCCTTAAAAACGAAATTGGAATTAAAATTTTCAATTTGAAAATGACTAATCCAAACAATGTTCGGACGTTATTTCGATTTTTCAAAGTAAACAAAACATTCATAAAACTTATGTTTTTTCGAAAATAATGAATCTCAAATCAAGAGGATCCTCTTAAAGAAAGACGAAAAATCCTCTCAATTGGAGAGGATCATCTAATCCGTTTTAAATGCAGTACTCTCATTTGGAGAGTAATTCATCTTCGTTTAAATATGATTGGAGCCCGGAAATTTTTTCTAGTTTCGTATACACTACGTTATTTATTTGTTTATTTATTACGCGAAGATTCGCGATAATCTATTAAAATTCGCGGTAAACTAATTTTTGGATTACGAGGCGACTTTCACGGTGACGAAACGTATTTTTTTAAACTTATGGACTCTAATTGTTCCAACAAATCGGACAAATCATCAACCGGTTCCATAATTTTGGTTAATAGATGCGGCGTTTTTGTTATTCTTTTTAATTTTTCGATAGTTAATACATTGTATTGCGAGTTTTGTTGTATGGGAATAGAGAAAACAACATAATACCAATGAAGAAATCATACGATTTGTACACCCCGTGCATAAAGAAATGCACAATCTAAAAATTTACTTACTTTCGAACGACTGCACATACATGCTGAGGTCCAAATTTTTTAAAAGCCAAGGCAGCTCTTTATCCATTGTTTAAATGTTATAATTTACTGAATCCTTAAAAATCCACCGGCTCACTTAAAACTGACCGACACTAAACAAGTTAGGTTATTACGCTTGATTGACTCCGCAGGCGCAAGTTCTGATCTGAGAGTAATTCCTCTACAAGTTAGAGGATTAAACTCGATCCTAGAGGAAAATGCAAAAGTCTTCCTTTTGCCATCTCTCCTCTAAAAAAAAGAGGGATGTCCTCTAATTTCTACAGCAATATTTTCCTTTTGAGATGAAAATGTGAGAGGATTCAAGAAGAGGGATTTTCGCCTCAAATTAAGAATATTTTTTTCATGGTGTAGTTCCGGAAAGCAGGTTATACCCACGTCCAGAAAAAAAGATTATTGAAATGAACAATTTATGCCAATTTACTTTTCAATAATTGCAATTATTTTTATCGTAAAATAAAATGTAGAATTTATTCTTAATGTTAAACGTACCTCAATATTTTAATAAGGAAAATGTCACTTGTTTTGAAATGTATGTTTTAAAATCTTTGCGAAAACTGACTTTTGACCAAATCAGTTTTTCCAGTCGTAAGGTGGAGAGTCAAGTTATGACGTCAATCCCATCCAACTTCGGGCAATATAGGGGAAGTATGGGGCAGAAAAAGAACCGAAGAAAGTCATGGTTGGTTTCTGTTGTGTCTATTGAGGTGGGCACCAGCCTCCAGCAGTGTAAAAATACTGATCTTTGCATAAGCTGACCTAATCGTTATTGACACCAGGCGTGAATGGAATTGTTCGTACACTCATAACTCGCTATAAGGCCAGCCTCGAATCTGGTTGGTCCAGTAACGAGGCATCTTTTTCATGTCAACACTCAGGACCGCATATACTGTCTCTGGTACAGTCTAGCACAGCCGCGCCCAGAAAAGTGCGATGTAAACAACTTCTGATACAGCACTGACTATCCGAGCGTATAGGCTGTCAAGTGTGATGATGGCCAAATAGCGGGGGGCCTTATAGCGAGGTATGAGTGTAAATTATTTATTTTCTTTTACTGAATTTCGATATTAAGACAAATATGAAATCTGACTCGAAGGAATTCCTAAGAGGCATTCCATAAACGGTGTTACAAATATTAGGCTC
>CAKNWU010135611.1:378-13386 GCA_932072015.1 Andricus quercustozae | reverse complement strand
ATATATATATATATATATATATAATTATTTAAGTTTAATCAACCCCGTTCGGCCTCCTGCCGGGGGTGCTGATCAGGACGGATGGTGGCTGGAGTACATTTTCCGAAAGCACTATTTCTCCTCTACAATATGGTGTAGGAGTGTCGTTCATTCATCGTCTATCCCAGGGTCGAATTTGGGTTGGCAGCCAGAGTTAACGGTAGGCCCAAGGTCGGGCCGGCTTTGGCAACCGAATTATGCTAACCAAGGTCGACCCAACTATAGCAGTTCGAAGCCACCTTAGTTGGGCCAACGTTAGTAGCCGACATTGGCTTCTGAAATTCACCCGACCGTCGGCCCAACTGTGGCCCAAGGTTGAGTCGACGGTCGTTTGGGATCTGGGAAATTGGCTCAAAATAACCATAACACTACGGGCTGCCCGACCCTGGGCGATAGTTGGCCCGGCCATCGGCGTAATATTATCCAGTGCAAGTAATCTCACTGCTGCTGACCGTCGGTCCAAATCTGGCCCAAGGTTGGCTCGACGGTCGTTTAGGTTTTGGGAAATTGGCTCAAAATAATCATAACACTACGGGCGGCCCGACCCTGGGCGATAGTTGGCCCGACCATCGGCGTAATATTATCCAGTGCAAGTAATATTATGCTGCCGACCGTCGGTCCAACTCTGGCCCAAGGTTGGGTCGACGGTCGTTTAGGGTTTGGAAAATTGGCTCAAAATAACCATAAGTTTTTCTTTAAATAGCTTAAATATTATTTACTTTTATTTATAGACTATTTTCATGCATTGTAATTGATTTTGTTGAAGATTATTTTTCCCATATTTGCATCACACCACATCCGAATGTTGAACAATTATTTACATATTTCACACATTAGAAACTGAAATTTTTCTTTTAATTTACATTTATAAAATCTCGTTATCACTCAACGTGAAAAATTAATAAGTTACAATGTTTAGGTTATGAAACTTCACATTTACCTTATATCAATCTCAAATTCACAAAAACTATCACTCATGTTTTATTTTATAGAAATTATCTTTAATAAAAATGGGGGTATAGAAATCCTAAACATTTAGATTTTCAGGATGCAAATATATATGAGCGGATTACGGAGTTTGTTTCTGACACTTGCACTCCCTGTAGCCATTAGCATGTGCACTGAATGAAGTGAATGGTACTGACGCTTTGAGTGTAAATCTTATAATTCCTGCGAATTCGTGGTAGTCGTGGTAGAAAAACCCTTTTAATCGCCGAATTATTGTGGTGCATTCAGTGCTTCGTCATTTCTACGCGGATGATTCTCTTCAATCGATCGAGGACGGTGTTCGACAATTTTATGAGCCCTAAGGGGTACGTGAGGACAGGGATGGCATAGGTCTTCATTGCCCTGATCTTGTTTGTCGAGTTAGGGCAACTCTTCAGAACCTGTCGAGTCTTGTAGTGAAGTCAATCGTTAGGTTTTTCTTAACCATCGTATGCTGAATACCCTTAGATTCGAGAATACCCAGGTTATTATGTGACTCCCCCTTGGCCATTGCCTCGATGTCATTCTCGAAATCGTTCTCTAGCTCTGCGGTCCCCAATTCTCCCCTGGTTAAATGCACTGTTCTGCAATTATCAAGTCCGAATTCTATGTGCATATCATTGGAAAACTGCTTTGTGACATGGGTCACTTCCTGCAGTTTCTGGTTTGAACAAGCGTATAGCTTCAGGTCATCCATGTATAGAAGATGGGTCACTTGATGACCATCCTCGTTATCCTGTATTCGGAACCCATGAGACATGCTATTTAGTGTTTTCCTCAGTAGGATCAACGCTAAACGGAACCATAATGCACTGAAGGAGTCTCCTTGGAATATACCCGTCGTAATGCGTATTGATACAGTTATCCTTGATTGTCTATGATCAAAATACTTGATTCTTATACCCCAAAGCATCATCGCGCGACTTAGGAAGTCAATGATGCGTGGGCAAATTTTGTATATTTTTAAGGGTTCAAGCAAATAGTCATGTGGTACGGAAGGAAACGCTTGCTTGCAGTCAATGTATGCCATGTGCAAGTCTCTTTGATTTTTACGAGCCTGCGTCATGGCAACAGCGTCTATGGTGACTAAATCTTTACTGCCTCGCGAGTTTTTACAACATCCTTTTTGTTCTTCTGTAAGGATGCCATTCTCGTCGCAGTGAGAATGTACCTTATCTGCTATGATAGCTGTAAGACATTTATATATTGTTGGAAGACAGACTATCGGTCGAAAATCAGATGGATTTTAAGCATCTGGTTTTTTAGGCAACATATACGTACCCTGGAGCATAAAGCCTGGCATCAGATCTGGTTGTTCGATGATCTTCTGAAAACACCGTGCCAACGCAGAATGCACACTAGTCAGGTACTTGTACCAGAAGTTGTGCACCATGTCTGGACCTGCAGCATTCCAGTTACTTGTTCTTTTCAAAACCGTTGAAACATCTGAAGCTGTGATGTTAGTCAGCTCTATTTCAGGGTTATTGGTAGCTCTTGCCTTCTCTAGTTGGAACCACGAAAAGTTTAAATTGCTTCTATCAGTTTTTCCCCAAACACCCGACCAATAGTTGGTCATGTCTTCCAGTTGAGGCACTTTGTTGTCTTGCAGTTTTTTTGCTTTACACTCATTTCGCGATAGAACCTTCTTTCATCTGCCTGAAAGGTTCTATTTTGTTTCCTTCCTGCACTACTTTTCTTGAACCAACGCAGTCTAGCATTAAGATTATCAAGTCTTTATCGTTGGGCGTCTATAATCTCATCCAATATTGCTGGTGTTAATGTCTCGATGTAACGAGGGTGGATGCTTTTAGTAATATGGTGTATTAGCTTTCTGTTTCTATTTCCTTTTTTATATTGAGTAAGTCGACCCAATTTGCACCTTACTTTGCTGACATCCATATCCAACCTAATCTTCCATGGTAGATCTCGCTCCCTTCCTGGAACAAAGACTGCAGTTGTAGGCCTAGTTCATTGGCTCAACGTTCTAACGGTTGCCACAGCTGCACAGTATGCAAGAGTTTGCACCTCTAACGCAGTTTGTATTGCGTTCAAATGCATAGGTAAGACCTTGCTGTTCAGGTGTTCTATTAGTGTACGCAAATCATTTGTGATGTTCATCTTTGGCAGATAATGCCTTTGTGTTGGTTCTACATGTCTGAACTCTAGTAAAGCATGACCAAAATTCCTTTCAACTTGCTGTGTTTTGTCTGGGATTTCGCTGATCAGATCAGCGATATTAATGTCCGGATGTAGTTCTATTGGATCCGGTACTTGATGTTCATTATCCCTAGCACCTATGCCTTCAGCTTCAATCAGGTCTTCATTGTCCATATCTTCCAAGGGAAGTTCATCAATAGGAAGCTGCTGTTCCACTTTCATTTCGATGGCAGCTATTTCAACAGCCGAAAGCAATCTTTTTACAGATATTGAGCGTTTTTGATCTGCTAGATTCTGCTCTTTTATTCTTGTGGCTAGTTCTGGGTACTTAAGTAAGAAGAGTCGATGATGTTCTCTTCTTACACTTTGCCCACTTTCCTTTGCCAAAAAATAAAAGCGCATTACATCTCTGTGCATATGGTATGTCCACTTTAATCGCCTTCTTGGTTGTTGAACCTCAGCTTCTGGCTCTGGTTGTAATGGGCCATCTACCTCTGGAGGATGTGGTGGTGCTGGATCATCACCAAGTTGAGGAAGAACATCATTTGCCGCTGCTTGTTCGTGTTGCACGGCTGCCTCTAACTGATGTTCATTGCCCTCGTTTTTCCACGCTAAATCAACCTGTTGTTTAATCTCCATTGCTCGATCTTCTGAGCTGTGTAGATTAGTCCTGATATCCTGCACCTTAGCGATAAGATCTCTTAGTGCGACTTTCTCTATTTGAGGATACTTTGCAGCAAATTTCGTTGTAAAATTGTATCCTTTTTCGAGTGGGGTTTCAAACTTCGCACTTTCATCATAGAGACTTACCAATTCTTCATTCATTGTGGTATCCCACTTGATGCTCTCCCACGGTATTTCTGTTGAGGTGGTTGGCTGCAAATAGCTAACGCTAGCCAAAGCATCCTCAACAGGCACAGTTGATGTTCTACTGCTTACCGCTTGTAGCAGATGTTATTGCTGGCCAGCTGCTAGATTAGTGAGATCTGCCTGACCATCTCGCAGCTCACCATCCCCACCGTACCGCATGCTGTGGCCCCAGCGGTGGCTCCAGGGGCGCGCCGACGATCCTCGAGAAGCGAGAAGCGTTTCAATATCTTTAATAGACTCTCCATGATAATTATGGGTTTTGGTGTTCCTCTTAGTCACTTTC
This sequence comes from Andricus quercustozae, assembly GCA_932072015.1. Classification (NCBI taxonomy): domain Eukaryota; kingdom Metazoa; phylum Arthropoda; class Insecta; order Hymenoptera; family Cynipidae; genus Andricus; species Andricus quercustozae. Next base: position 9,050 of record CAKNWU010135611.1, on the reverse strand, counting down.
CTTTTCGTTCTCTGTCTGTCTGGCATGAAAAACTCTGTTCGTAGTAATGTTACAGCCAACATAGCCGTCAAATTCATGAGAGGAAAGATCAAGCCCTACCGCCACGACAACGCGAGGACACCTTCGGTAGGGCTACCGCGACGACAACGCGAGAACACTTTCGGTAGGGCCATTTATTAGTATGAGAAGTTTTAGGGTCCGGAAGCTACGATCATGGTTCCTTAAAGCAACCAATGCCGATGCAACTGGAACGTTTACGTTGTCCACTTCTGCTCCTTCTGTCCTAGAAGGTAAGCAAGAGCGGGAAATTTACGCAAGAACATCGTTCAACACTGTTCCTTGAAGTCAGGTCTCTAGCCGCGGATGATCTTACGCGGCAGACGGGACAGTTGGAGACGAAGGTTTCACCTCTGAGTACTTTTTTAGAGCTACCAATCTTTGAAGAATGTTATGAGGAACAGTGTTGACGGACCAGATGCAGTGATCCCAGAAGAACAGCCTTTTGCATCCGGTTTGCGATGGAATGAGCCTGAGGCTGGCAAGCCGGAATCTTGTTGAGTCGGCTAATACATGATGCTTTCATACCTCCAAGACAGCCGATTATGAGAACTACAAGATGACCTTTGTAGCCCTGGGACAGCCTGCTCAGCTCGAAAAGAAGTGCTTGATATTTTGCCCGTTTTTCTTCCTTCTTTGCCGTGATATTACCATCGGCTGGTGCCGATAATTCAATCACGTAAATGATCTTGGTCTTTAGATCTTGGAGGACAATATCAGGCTTCGTAGCTCTTATACGTTGATCGGTGGAGAATGAGAAATTCCAGTAGATCTTACACTGATCATTCTCCAGAACGGAATCGAGTTCCCCCTGGGCGTATGGCAAGACGGGCAATAGATCAACACCATAGAAGTGCCTAAGATGGTAATATAATACTTTTAGAGCCGCATTGTGTCTCTCGATGTACCCGTAACGTGCATATTTTGAGCATCCACTGAGAACATGCGCAAGTGTTTCTGGCTCTTGCTTACACGCTCGGCAATTAGTATCGCCTACAGGTATATGCATTATGCGCTCGCGGTAAACTAAGGTGTATATAACGCCGTCTTGACAGGCAAAAAGAAATCCCTCAGTCTCCGATCTCAATCCAGCAGACTTGAGAAACATGTTGCACAGACCCATCGAGAGCTCTTCTCTACGTATGATGCCGTAGAGTTTACCATGAAGGGGCTTGTCAACATGTTCTCTTAGTAGAAGCGTGTGTTCTGCTTCCTGTACACGACTTTGAGCACCGAAGGTGTTAGTGATGTTAGGTCATGTGTAGTGTCGCTGGAAGAAAGTAGGAGGCCAAGCTCCTGTGCGGCCCTATCTGCGGCACGGTATAAAAACGCCGCAACATTGACGGCATCATGTTGATGTACGAATCGCATAAGGGGCATTATTCATCAACTGCCCCAACTTTAAAAGTTATGTTCTTCGATTGTCTTTAAATTCTGGGAATATGTTCACCTTCCTAACAATGATTAATCGACAAATTTATAGACCACAAAAAACACCCCTCTCCAAGTGACGGGGGGTGTCATTTTTTATGATGGTTTTCGAAACGTTATTTTTCACTCTTTTATTCTATTTTATTAACGAAAAAAACAAAATAAAATTTAACCATTTTTTGAAGAATTTAATTGTTTATTTAACTTTTTTAGCAATTTAGGGTATTTTCTTACTTTTTAAATTATATTAAAAGAAAGCTTGACCTTTTGGCTTCAAAAAAGGTCCTTAGCAAAAAAGTGTTCCAGTCAATAGTTTCCGAGATATAGGCCCCGATGTGAAGGCAGTCCTAATGATCGTGCTCAGACCCAATCCTTTAGTAATTCACATACTAGTTTTCAAGTCTACCATTCTTTCAACGCATTCAGGTTCATTCAGAATGACATTAAATCAGCTAATTAACAATTTAAAGATGCTTGTCGGCGGTTCTGAGGAAGTTCATATTATTTGTTATTTGTTATAAACAAATAAAGAAAGAAAACTACTCTTTTCAGATTTTATGTGGATTTACCATAATATGAATGATTTCTTACTTTTATAGTTCGTCAGTTTACAATAATTATTGATTGTTTATACACAGTCGTCCAAAAATTTCATTTTATGAACCAAGTTTTTTCTGAATATGTGCCTAGAAACTCTTATATCGTTTAGACTCGGCCTTGATTTTGTAAATTTAGGTGTATTCGATAACTGGTAATTCTAATAAAAAGTTGTCGGATTATTGTTCTCAAGACTTTAACGTTTTGTCAATCCCCCAGTCTCTGTTAAACGTTAAGCAATTGAGCGGTTGGATGCATTAACAGTCTACTTGTATTTGTAGAAGCCTCTTGTTTTTCGTTTGTTCTTCATGAAGTTAAGTACAAAAAACAAATGAAAAACAAGTGACTTGTAAAAATACAAGTAGGCTGTTAGGGATCGTGCATATATTACGTAAGCCGTTTTTCTGTTGTTTCTATCGTTGTGCCCTTCTCAACTTCACAGCTATTTTGTTCTCGTCTTTATCTAAACAAAATAAAAACGACTTACGTAATATATGGACGATTCCTTATTGCGCCCAACCGCTCAATTATGTTTCAAATAAAATTCAGGATTAATAATGTCAACGAAAATACCTTGGGGTAATTTTTGTGCTAATCCTTTTGGCAAGGAAAAGCATTGGAAAACACCAAGCTTTGTCGGTAAGTCAAAGGTTAAATTTTCCCTAATTGCCGAACAACGCAAAAATTTGTCAGCCTTGTAGAAAAGAATTTAAGAAATTGAGTTCACAAGTGCCTCCAAATGAATCCAGCATGGAAGAAGAATCTGTTGAAGTGGAGGAAGTTGTTTATGGCGGTGAGGTTGATGACAATAGCGTAGAAAAAGAAATCAGCAATGATCCAGATTTTCTATTGGTTCCGATAGAATATAGTGGTTGTAAAGATCAAAATCACACAGCCGGTCTAGAAACTCTTTAACAAATTATAGAAAAATTTAGGGTAAGTACTGATGGTGACGAAAAAAAAACATTACTCACACTTGCTCCTAAATCATGGAGTCGTAGAAAGGTAATGTAAGAATATGGTGCAACGGAACGTCAAGCCCGGTGAGCTGACAAATTATTTCAAAAACATGGAATAATGGCTTTGCCTGGACTCAAGCTAGGAAGAAAACTGCCACCAGAAAATGAAGTAGCAGTGATTATTTTTTGTGAAGATGACGAGAACAGAGGATTAATGGCGGGGAAGAAGGATTTTATATCCATAATAATTTTGAGAGGCGAGGGGACTCACAAAAAACAAGCACCCCGAAGGAGTGTAAAATCGCACTGCTACCTCCACGTGGTAGACCCTGGAAACTAACATTTTACAGATCACAGGCTGACGACAGGCGTTAATTAATAATTGTTTTGTAGTTGATTCATTTGACAAAGCACTGTTTATATGTTAACAACGGTTAAATTGTACACTTATTCATGGAATATTCATGAATAATCAATAATTATTGTAAACTGATGAACTATAATAGTAAGAAATCATTCATATTGAGGAAAATCCACATCACTTCTGAAAAGAGTAGTTTGCCTCCTTGAAAAGACCTTATCGCGGATATATCTATTCACAAGTCTTTCCACTGTTTTTAGTAGGAAAGATGTAAGGCTAATGGGACGGAAATTCTTGGGTAAAGTATAACCGATCCTACCTGCTTTCGAAATAAAGACTACTCTTGTACCCTCCATGCCGCCGGGACATATCCCAGCGTCGGGCTAGCCCTAGCAAGTCTCACTAGCGGCCCTATGATGGCCTCTCCAGCCTTCTGTAAGAGGACTGGATATATGCCATCTGGGCCAGGAGATTTGTAAGGGCTGAAGGACTTAGAGGCCCACCTCACCCTGGCAGGGGTGACAATCTTGTTGGCAAGCCGCCGTTTCGGGCCCAGTTGGGGCGCAGGCGACTTTGATTGCCTCTGAGGTGCCTTCCCCACTTCTCAAAACCTTGAAGAGCCCGGGAAATGTGTCCGACTCTGAGTAACCTCCACCGGCAACTTTCAGAGTCCAAGAATTCGTTTATGTTTGCCACGAATGGAAACCCGTGAGCAACCCCGTGCACATGTGCAGTGCTGTTTGCGCTGTCACGTGTTATACCCACTCCACTATGTTATATTATGACATGTCGATGCATATGCAGGTTATGTTCGTTTGTGCTTTTATTTTGTTGGGTGTATATCACGTTCCTTGATTGTTACTGAATTAAAAACGAGAAGTAAAATAGCATCAAAAATACGAAAAGGATCTAGAAAGTGTAAGTACTATAATGACATTATTATAATCATTTGTGGAGGACGTAAGTAAGGGATAAATTTAATTTCAGTTAATAAAATATTCAAGGTACTAGTGCAAAAACATACTTACTCTGTAAGCTTTATGCATTCCTTATAAACTTAAAATATGTACTTTTCACATTTTATTAAAACATTCACATGTTTGTTTAAACCGGCAACACAGAAATGTTCAAAAAATCCAACGCGTGTTGACATCGTTGACATGACAACCGCCAGTTCGCATGTGCACGGGGTTACACAGGGGTTTCCATTCGTGGCAAACATTATCGAATTCTTGGACGTTGTTTGTCCTACTCCCCACATACGGATACTATTCCTTATTAATCGTTCGTGCTCGAAAGTGCCTCCGATAACCGACAGCGCAATCGCGGCCTCAGTAGTTCGGTTAAGGTACTATATAAGATGGGAATATGCAAGCTGCCATATTGGTTCCCCGCGAAATTCAAAATCGTTAACTTGATATCGAATTTTTAACAGATGAATTTTGGTCTAGAACCTACACTGTAAAAAACGATCCATGTAAGTTTACCACGAACAACGTTGGTACGATTATAAACTACGTTGATCGAGAGTTTTTTACCGACAACAGTATATTTCAATCCCGCTTTGCAATTGAACGTTCAGGTTATGTATTTCTCCTGGAAATGGTAAAATCACCGACCCATGTAGAAAATTTGTGAGATGTTACATTTTCACGGAAAAGATTGGTAAATTTCCAGCAGTTGGTAAAATAACCGCCCGATGTAGTAAATTTCCTGTAAATCGTATATTTTCAGTAAACCGTAAAATAACTGCCCGAAGTAGTGAATTTCATATGAATCGTATATTTTCAATAAACTGCAAAATTACAAGAAAAAAAAGTAAGGTCACAATATTCTAGTGGTAATTGTTTCAAAAATTGAAACTTTTTACGTGTTTATTGTAGGGTTAGGAAAGGTAGACTGAAATTAGGAAAAGTATAAAATTATTTATTGCGAATACATACTTATTTAAATACTTTCTTAAAACAACACTTTTTGAACTGTGAACGTGAAAAGGTAGTTAGCAAATTATTAAATGCTACCTTTGGCGAACGACCAAAACTTCGCGATGCATAGTGAAAATCAGGCATTAATTAATCATTAATTTATGAAAAGCACTAATAAATTATTTCAATAAATTTCATTGAGTAAAATTTAGGTTCTTATATGCAGAATAATAAATGCCTTATTTCTATACAGCCATACGAAGCACGGACTAATCATACGTCGCATCAAACAAACTATTCTCATACTAATTATTAAGTAATACTTATGACCGAATATATTTCAAAGTAGTTCCATTTTAAGTTGTAGAATCTCTCGAGAACGAAATATGTGGTTTTTTTGGAGAAATTAGGCGATACGTATTTTTCCGATTTGCGAGAAAAATTTGTCTACGAAGCTTTGAACTTGCAAATTAAAAATTTAAATTTTGTGCTTTGTTTTTCAAAAAAAGCCCACATTTTTTTTAGATGTCTATAATTTTTGGCCTTCTTGAGATATTTATCGCTCTCTTTTTTTATTTTTATAGAGTTTATTGTCTTATTTTTAAATTAAACAAAAATTTAAAAAAGGTCAAAAATGACCAAAATTCAAAAAACCCAAACTTATATTTCTTTCGCGAATTTCTGATTTGGATTTATTCTTTCCTGAGGAAGAAATCTGGTGACTTTCATGCAAGCTATATAAATTTTGTGGCCAGCGCATTTATTTTCTTCATAAAACCGAATTTTCTAATTTTTCTCGCAAACATTGAGAGACACAAAAAATGTTCAAATAAAAGCTCACACGTCAAAAAAAGTTCTATGAAAAATATATCTAGCTCTTTTACGATATCTTGCAAAGCGGTTTAGTCCATACAGATCTGATACGGTATCTTTCTTATTTAAGCAGAAATTTTATCATTCTTCAGATTCAGCTAAGAAAATTAATGGTTGAGATGGGCAGTGACGTAACAAGTCATCGTCGTCAACATGTGTACCATCTACTTCCAGCACAAGTTTTGCCCCGTCCATGTTCAGTTTAGCACTGCCTTTCCGTATGACATCAGACAATAAATTAATCCTTCCCTCTAGAAGAATGGCTTTCTTTGTGGTTCTATCTGAGGACCAAGTCTTGAAAGACAGCATCTGCAAAATAGTCCAGAAAATAAATAAATGTTGATTTATTGTTATTAAAAGTACACAAATATTTTTGAATATCCACTTTTTTAAATGAAGTGAAAATAGAGTAATGCCAGAAAATTGTCCCCAGATTCATTCGGAAAAGAAAAAATTTGTGGATTTCTTTAGAACAGTATTTTACTGGTTTCTCCATACATAATTTGTTATAATATTTGTTCTTTACGATAGACGGACAGATGGACGCCCGACCGAAACCGGGGCTAAGAAATCCTAAAAAGCAAGAGAATTGCAAAAAATTAAAAAGATTTCACGGTAAATTAATAAGAATTCAGGGCGAATTCCTGTGTACCGAGGGCGTCAAGAAGGCAAAATAGCTTTACGCCCTTGATACACACCATACTTTTTGTCACGCTCCTTGAAAACAAGCATGGGAAGCAGATAGAGGATGCTAGGTGTACTTCACAATTTTAGCTTATAGGTGAAAGGAAGAAATAGCGTACTTTTCAGAAGGGAGACTGCCGGGTCTACCAATACAATTTTTTTAAAGATAAAGATCAATTCCTCCATATTCTCACTTGCGGGGGACAGTGTATGTGTAACGGGCTTAAAGTTTTATGTATCGGGTTTAAAGTTGCATGTAGCGAGCTTAAAGTTTTATGTATCGGGCTTAAAGTTGTATGTAGCGGGCTTAAAGTTTTATATATCGGGCTTAATGTTTTATGTAGCGGGATTAAAGTTGTATGTAGCGGGCTTAAAGTTGTATGTATCGGGCTTAAAGTTTTATGTAGCGGGCTTAAAGTTGTATGTATCGGGCTTAAAATTTTATGTATCGGGCTTAAAGTTCTATTTGGCGGGCTTAAAGTTGTATGTATCGGGCTTAAAGTTTTATGTAGCGGGCTTAAAGTTGTATGTAGCGGGCTTAAAGTTGTATGTAGCGGGCTTAAAGTTGTATGTATCGGGCTTAAAGTTTTATGTATAGGGCTTAAAGTTTTATGTATCGGGCTTAAAATTTCATGTATCGGGCTTAAAGTTTCATGTAGTGGGCGTAAACTTTCATGTGTAGCGGGCGTAAAGTTTTTGTTGGCCCGGCGACGGAGTGCGCATGAGCAAACGTCACTGGGCTGTAAGCCGCCACTTTACGCCTGCTATGCGTGCATGCAATTTAAAAAATAAGTGAATTCAAAACAATTCAAGAATATGAAAAAATGCATTTAATTGAGTAAGTTTGAAACGATTTACAAAAATTAAAGAGAATTCAAAAGAATTTGATAAAATGCTTAAACGTGGCACTGGAAAAGACTGGATTTAAAAAAGCACTGGATTTATAAGAATTCAAAAGGATTTAAAATAATTCAGGATAATTCAATAAGAATTCATGGCGAATTTTAAATGAATTTCAAAAAAAAAATATTTAAAAATTTCTTGAAATCTTGTAACCCCTACGAAATCCCTCATTTCTCGTGAATAAATTCGTTGAAATCCATTAAAATATTATAAAAGCCCGTGCAATTACATGACATCTGATAAGACTTCCTGAAATCCTGGAAAATTCATTGAAATTCCTTGAGAACGCCTAAGAGACCCCATAAAATCATTGAACTCCTCGGAAATCTTATAAGATACCTTGGAATCAATTAAAATATCCTATAACCTTACAGGTCCTCTAAAAGGTTTCTATATCTTCCGAAATTCTTTAAAACCATATGCAAATTTTTTTGAATCCCTTAAAATTATTAAAGCCCTTGGAACCCTTCAAGCTATTTAAATAAATAAAAAAAGTTTTGGGAATCTTTTACATTTTCATAAAATATTTCAAATCCTCTGATATATTTTGAAATCCCTTGAAACTTTTCAAAGCTCTTGAGAATTCCTGGGTATCTTTTACAATGCCCTTAAATATTTCAATTCCTTTGAAATCCCATTAAATTACTAAAGTCCTCTAAAAGTTTCTTTGTAATCTTCTAAAATAACCTAAAATATTCAAAATACTTTTAAATATTTGAAATTGTTTAAAGATCTTGAAATTGCCAAGGAACCTGAGAAAATACCCTAAAATATTTCAAATCCTTTGATCATTTTGTCAATTAGTTCTCAGGATCAATTAAATAAAAACTTTCGAATAGTAGGCGCCGAGCACCTAGGTTTCGTAGCCTATAAGACGTTAAT